>JAWQFJ010024115.1:50000-70000 GCA_034096865.1 Theodoxus fluviatilis | reverse complement strand
TGCCTGTGCAGTGTCCATGGCTGTGCAGTGTCCATGCTGCATGACTGTGCAGTGTCCATGCCTGTGCAGTGTCCATGGCTGTGCAGTGTCCATAGCTGTGCAGTGTCCATGGCTGTGCAGTGTCCATGGCTGAGCAGTGTCCATGGCTGTGCAGTGTCCATGGCTGTGCAGTGTCCATGGCTGTGCAGTGTCCATGACTGTGCAGTGTCCATGACTGTGCAGTGTCCATGGCTGTGCAGTGTCCATGGCTGTGCAGTGTCCATGGCTGTGCAGTGTCCATGGCTGTGCAGTGTCCATGGCTGTGCAGTGTCCATGGCTGTGCAGTGTCCATGGCTGTGCAGTGTCCATGGCTGTGCAGTGTCCATGGCTGTGCAGTGTCCATGGCTGTGCAGTGTCCATGGCTGTGCAGTGTCCATGGCTGTGCAGTGTCCATGGCTGTGCAGTGTCCATGGCTGTGCAGTGTCCATGGCTGCATGACTGCAGTGTCCATGGCTGTGCAGTGTCCATGGCTGTGCAGTGTCCATGGCTGTGCAGTGTCCATGGCTGTGCAGTGTCCATGGCTGTGCAGTGTCCATGGCTGTGCAGTGTCCATGGCTGTGCAGTGTCCATGGCTGTGCAGTGTCCATGGCTGCATGTCCATGGCTGTGCAGTGTCCATGGCTGTGCAGTGTCCATGGCTGTGCAGTGTCCATGGCTGTGCAGTGTCCATGGCTGTGCAGTGTCCATGGCTGTGCAGTGTCCATGGACTGTGCAGTGTCCATGGCTGTGCAGTGTCCATGGCTGTGCAGTGTCCATGGCTGTGCAGTGTCCATGGCTGTGCAGTGTCCATGGCTGTGCAGTGTCCATGGCTGTGCAGTGTCCATGGCTGTGCAGTGTCCATGGCTGTGCAGTGTCCATGGCTGTGCAGTGTCCATGGCTGTGCAGTGTCCATGGCTGTGCAGTGTCCATGGCTGTGCAGTGTCCATGCTGTGCAGTGTCCATGGCTGTGCAGTGTCCATGGCTGTGCAGTGTCCATGGCTGTGCAGTGTCCATGGCTGTGCAGTGTCCATGGCTGTGCAGTGTCCATGGCTGTGCAGTGTCCATGGCTGCATGACTGCAGTGTCCATGGCTGTGCAGTGTCCATGGCTGTGCAGTGTCCATGGCTGTGCAGTGTCCATGGCTGTGCAGTGTCCATGGCTGTGCAGTGTCCATGGCTGTGCAGTGTCCATGGCTGTGCAGTGTCCATGGCTGTGCAGTGCCCATGGCTGTGCAGTGTCCATGACTGTGCAGTGTCCATGGCTGTGCAGTGTCCATGGCTGCACAGTGCCCATGGCTGTGCAGTGTCCATGGCTGCATAGCTATGATCGCTGTAGTCTTTGTCAGTCCACTTGCGCAAATGCATGGAATTCATATTTCAGTCAACAACAAACGCATTATTTTGTCGCGACACTGGGTCAAACTGGCTACGGCTTCCACTGAAACCTTGTCATTTGACAAAGGTGGCAGCTATACTCACTGATCAGACATTCAAATGATCCAAATCTGCTCAAATGTTGGCATTGTTCACGCAATTGAAGGCGTGTTTGAAATGCACTCGGCACATCCACCTTCCTGCACAAAAAAAAGCAGCTGAGATCAGGTAAGGGCTTGATTTAAATTCTCGTTATATGCAAATGAGCGCTACCATCGTGCTATATACATGACAGGTCAGCCCTATATATACAGCCTGACCCCTTTATGTTGTTGGGTGGGTGTGCTGGACTGGGGTTGGGCTGAGTTGGATCGTGTGGTTGTGTGTATGATTTAGAGAGGGTAAAAGTCTTGCGTGTGGTGTGACTCAATTTAAACTACAGTAAAAAGTGTTGAAGTGCAATATTCACTGAGTACTGCGACTTATTCGTCACTGGGTAGTCCGCGATATGTCATTGTGTAAAAGATAAGTACATACCTGTGCATACATAATACATATCCGACTTTATTACATTACCGTGACAGTCTATATATAAACATTCTGGCCGCAAACTAAACTGGGGTGTGCACTCACGATCGTCAGGGCTTGCCAAAACTGTGTTACAAGGCACAGTAAAAGGAGGGAGGAAGAGTGGCAGATGGTAGGACAATGTCTTAAAGTGAACACAAATGATAATTAGCAAAATCTTGTGACATTCCGAGCGGGAAGAGGAAAGGAGAAAATCAGGTGTTAAATCGTCTTGATGGTTTAACATTCATCTAGACCATGAGACACGTGCGTTGACATAACATTCTTACTAAAGTTTGTTTTCCTACATGCAAACAAACACATCCTACTTAACTTAGTGCAAGCATCTGCCGTACCCGCGCATCAACTCAACACATGCATGTGGAAACTATAATTTTCACATTTTTACTATGCAAGTTGCAAATATTTGTAGAGCATGACGGACACGCACGGATTAGACAAAGTACATAGCCATTTATGTTGTTTGTGGTATACACATCACACAACTGGCAAGTGTCGCAGTTGCACATGCACGTGTACAGGGTCTGCACAGCCGAGTCTTTTGTCGCCCGCAACGCATACGGATGTCACTAATTCACATATCGCGCAGTAACCAGTGACGAATAAGCTGTTGTTTAGCGTATACTCTTCCCACATCATGCAAGTAACTCAGTGACAGAAACACTCCTACAAAGTCTTAACATCCAAGTCATTCCTCGCTCACGCAAGCCTTCACACAAACTCTAAAGCATTTACAAACACTCTCCAGCACAGCCCAACCCCGCTCCAGCATACCCACCCAACAACCTAAGGGGGTCAGGCTGAATATATAGGGCTGGCGAGTCCTGTACAGAGCTCGGTGGTAGCGCTCATTTGCATATAACGATAAAAGTCAATCAAGCAATTAACTCCTTACCTGATCTCAACTGCTTTTTTGCAGGAAGGTGGATGTGCTGAGTGCATTTCAAACACGCCTTCAAATGCATACATGGTGCCAACAAATTGAGTAAATTCACATTCTTTGCAGGTCTGATCAATCACTGTGGCAGCTGCCTGCCTCAAGTGATGAGGTCCACATTTTGGACTTCGGGGGGGGGGGTCCTTTTCAGGAACATGGAAAACTGATGTGTGCCTAAAGAATTTGGTCTCCTGTTTACTCCAAATGAATAAGAAAGGTCACTCCAGTTTTCAGGGAGAGGTGGTCTTGATGCTTCATTGCATTTCAAGCCTCTTTACTCAAATACTTGTCCTTTGACCACCATTCAAACATTCGCATCCACACACACAAGCATGACATGCAACACAGACCAACTGACCACTCTGGCTATCCTGACCTGTCAGGCCCTAAAGGCAAATACATTGCTGACCTTGCCTCATGCTTGTTTCTGCCACAGAACCTCCAGCCATGTGCTGTACTCATGAACTCCACGTGCAGGAGCAACACAGTCAATTCATTTGGGCATCTAATTCTAGTGCTTCCCTTCCCCGACTCACAGTACCCCCAATTGGCCAGGGCTTATGCACTGTGGGAAACAGAAGATCATGAAATAAGCTGTGACACTCTTTGCATGACCAGGGACGATAGTGTTCATTTTCTCCCTTTCTGTCACAGTTGCTTTTCCTTCATGCATCTAAGGTGTACCTTTCTTTATCATGTAGCACTAAGATTAGACCCTCACATTAAAAAACCTCAAGTAAAATTAGACACATCTGTGGTGTATTCAAAGTGTTTATTTTCATTATAACAGTTCTCTCTCTCACAATGATTCACAAGCATTCAGTCAAAGCCATAAAATGCAACACTGCAGGGGAAAACCAGGTATGAGTCATAAATATGGTAATTTCACAGGTTTTTTAAAAACCATAATAGAAATCAAAATGTCATAAACAACAAATCAAAAAAACAAAAATCCAGATGACTCAAGACAGAACTTTTATCGTTTGAGATAGAGCGTTATTCAAAATGCATGGTCAGGCACTTGTTGACCCACTTTGCCTGTTATTTTCAAACAGCGCCCGGCAAGTCTTGCTGGTTTCTCCCATTGCAGGGCCACACATGAAAACAAAAGATGGCTGAAGGGAGTCTTCTTGTTGCTTTTTTTTGCTTTTACTCCTATTCAGTCATTCATGTCATCATTAACAAAGACAAATGCTCGATGCCAGATCACACATTTGAGTACACCCTCATGACCTGCTCCATGACGCCACAGACACTGCAGGCAGATTCCCCGCATGCCCACTGGTCATTTTCCACATGCACTCACCTCCCTCATCGGGCCTGTCCCTGGGCCGAGGCTTTGCCCTCTACCCCAAAAAACAGGCTGAAGACCTTGCCACAGCCATGCTCCTCCAGAAAGTCGTAAAACAGTCCCATGTCAGCATGGTACTCTCGCCCCTTCCCACCCCGCGGGGCAAAGCCCCTCTCCTCAAACCCCTGGAACTTCCTCAGGGAGTCCTCCGTCTGGTCAGCAGGGATGTCCAGCACCTCCTTCTCCCTGACCACGATGCGCTTCCAGTTCATGTTGCGCAGTCTGTACCAGAAGTCCTCAACAGCAGAGTAGCCGCCCTCCACGCAAATGACCCCCGGCTTTCCAGGCATGGAGAAGCCGCTGAGCTTCAGCTCATGGGCCCAGTTCAGGATGTCCCGCCGCTTGAACTTGCTGAAGATGTGGTGGCTGTACACCCACAGCCGGGTGAACCTGGCATCCTTGGGTGCCGGGACTGGGGCCCCGCATCCCAGATCATGGCTGGGGGAGTCCTGCACGTAGGCTGCCATCTTCTCCTGCAGCCACTGGATGGCGAGGCCCATACGCAGTTCCCCTGCCTCCAGGCTCCGCAGCTGCATCTGCAGGTCTTCATTGAGGCAGCTAAGGTCTTCCCGACTCATCTGGGGAACCCGCAGGTAGACTTCAGGCAGCAAATGTGGGTACTTGTGTGGGAGTCTGGCCACCAGTTGCACAGTCAGGTCCTGGAAGGCACAGACACAGAGGTGGCCCCATACAGAGTCAATACTGGTCATGGTGAGGAGGAGTGGATTTATACAAACTTTCTGAACAGGCGATCTAGCACTGACAAAAGACTGTGGTTGTGTTAAAGCTGGAGAACCATTCATGCAGTGTTAACAAGGGATGCTTTACTTTGCAGTATGTGCAAAAGCAATTGTCTGATTGTGCATGCACATCCATCTGCAACCAGCCGTAGAACACATTTTCATGTGAGAAACTTGTCCTGTTTTGTGATCTCAAACATTTTTCTCGTCATGAAAAGGGATGAAACCAATAAACAAAACACCAGTTATGTGAAACTGCTAGTTTCATACATTCCCAAACCCAAAACTTCTCCTTTCATTCTCAGCATCTCCTTGCAATGAACAAGAGTCTGTCCATCCTGAAGAGAAACCGAGGCACAGGAGACAGTGACCAACCTTGCAGTCGTGGGATGTGATGTTGACAGTAAAGCCAACCCTGCTGTCCAGCGCGGCGTAGTCCAAGACCCCATCCAAGAACGCCTGCACAGCCAGCTCCGCCTGGTCCTCCTCCACCTGGAATTCCCCGGGCTTGCCATACATGCTCCGCATCATCTCCAGTTCAATCAGCTGCAGCGCCAGAGTCTCTCGCACATCCACCTCCCCCTCCGTACCCGCATCCCCGCCATCATCCTCAGAGCTGTCCCCCTCCAAGACAGTAGCTGCATCACAGAGGAACAAGGGAAAATGCACACATTCCACTTTGTTGTTCAGTTGTCGTGCTGACAGATGCTGCATGATTGTTTCCACTCCACCACGTACAAGGCCAGTGAAGAGGAGTGGACAATTTCTGAGGCAGCTGCTCCACAATGCATTTACTCACTGATAATTTTCCCACCATTCATGCAGTAACTTTTTTTAATATTCATTTATCTATTATTTAATGGTCATCCATCCATCCATCCATCCATCCATCCATCCATCCATCCATCCATCCACTATCAACAACAAATTATACATTTCTCTAGGTGTTATGGTGTAAATCAGTCTTCATTGTGGGGGAGCTTTTCCTTGTGAAGAACCACCAAAACATTTGAATCAGACACTACTTCAAAATTTCACTCAGAATGAAAAACAAAACTTTATCAAATGCAAGCCACACCAACAGTTCAAGCTCACACAGCTAGAAAAGCACAATAAGCTGACAGAGAGGACGACTTGTAAAGGTAAAAGATGAGGGTTTGGTTTTATACAGCGACTCATCTCCCATGTCTGGGCATCAAACTGTTTTTCACTTTCCCCCTGATCACTGGGCAGCTTGATCAATCCTTTTCACTGTGACAGCCAAGACTTGGGTCTGTAAGTCTAGCTTGCAACAAACAGAAACAGTCTCTGAATCAGCCTTTACAGCCCAAACCATAAAATGTTGACAGGAGTGGTACTGCTATTACTAGCAAAGTCTACTGCGAATGACTGCAAATCTTCCAACTCTAGCAGCTGATTTGTGAACACCTTAATGACAGCAAAGGACTGCCCTCCTTCCTCCCCCCGGGTGACAGCAGTTCTCTGGAACTAAATTCCACAGGCTCCTAGAAAATACAAGTCTTTGTAAACACTCAAGAAAGCACTGAAGACTTTCTTTCTTTTTTAGATTATGTCACACGTCAAGCACCTCTGGTGTAGTGGAACTAAGTGCTTCGTAAGTGTACTTACATACATGAATACAGACTGGTGGAGCTAAGTGCTTTGTAGGTGTACTTACATACATGTATACAGACTGGTGGAGCTAAGTGCTTTGTAGGTGTACTTACATACATGTATACACACTGGTGGAGCTAAGTGCTGTGTAAGTGTACTTACATACATGTATACAGACTGGTGGAGCTAAGTGCTCTGTAACTGTAAGTGTACTTACATACATGTGTACAGACTGGTGGAACTAAGTGCTTTGTAAGTGTACCTACAAACATGTATACAGACTGGTGGAACTAAGTGCTTTGTAAGTGTACCTACATTCATGTATACACACTGGTGGAGCTAAGTGCTCTGTAAGTGTACTTACATACATGTGTGCAGACTGGTGGAGCTAAGTGCTTTGTAAGTGTACTTACATACATGTGTACAGGCTGGTGGAGCTAAGTGCTCTGTAAGTGTACTTACATACATGTATACAGACTGGTGGAGCTAAGTGCTTTGTAAGTGTACTTACATACATGTATACAGACTGGTGGAGCTAAGTGCTTTGTAAGTGTACTTACATACATGTATACAGACTGGTGGAGCTAAGTGCTCTGTAAGTGTACTTACATACATGTGTACAGACTGGTGGAGCTAAGTGCTGTGTAAGTGTACTTACATACATGTATACAGACTGGTGGAGCTAAGTGCTGTGTAAGTGTACCTACATACATGTATACACACTGGTGGAGCTAAGTGCTCTGTAAGTGTACTTACATACATGTGTACAGACTGGTGGAGCTAAGTGCTGTGTAAGTGTACCTACATACATGTATACAGACTGGTGGAGCTAAGTGCTGTGTAAGTGTACCTACATACATGTACACACACTGGTGGAGCTGCTGTGTAAGTGTACCTACATACATGTATACAGACTGGTGGAGCTAAGTGCTTTGTAAGTGTACTTACATACATGTATTCAGAATGGTGGAGCTAAGTGCTTTGTAAGTGTACCTACATACATGTATACACACTGGTGGAGCTAAGTGCTTTGTAAGTGTACTTACATACATGTATACAGACTGGTGGAGCTAAGTGCTCTGTAAGTGTACTTACATACATGTATACAGACTGGTGGAGCTAAGTGCTCTGTAAGTGTACTTACATACATGTATACAGACTGGTGGAGCTAAGTGCTGTGTAAGTGTACTTACATACATGTATACAGACTGGTGGAGCTAAGTGCTCTGTAAGTGTACTTACATACATGAATACAGACTGGTGGAGCTAAGTGCTCTGTAAGTGTACTTACATACATGTATACAGACTGGTGGAGCTAAGTGCTCTGTAAGTGTACTTACATACATGTATACTGACTGGTGGAGCTAAGTGCTTTGTAAGTGTACTTACATACATGTCTACTGACTGGTGGAGCTAAGTGCTTTGTAAGTGTACTTACATACATGTATACTGACTGGTGGAGCTAAGTGCTTTGTAAGTGTACTTACATACATGTGTACAGATTGGTGGAGCTAAGTGCTTTGTAAGTGTACTTACATACATGTGTACAGATTGGTGGAGCTAAGTGCTTTGTAAGTGTACCTACATACATGTATACAGACTGGTGGAGCTAAGTGCTCTGTAAGTGTACTTACATACATGTATACACACTGGTGGAGCTAAGTGCTTTGTAAGTGTACTTACATACATGTGTACAGATTGGTGGAGCTAAGTGCTTTGTAAGTGTACTTACATACATGTGTACAGATTGGTGGAGCTAAGTGCTTTGTAAGTGTACCTACATACATGTATACAGACTGGTGGAGCTAAGTGCTCTGTAAGTGTACTTACATACATGTATACAGACTGGTGGAGCTAAGTGCTTTGTAAGTGTACTTACATACATGTGTACAGATTGGTGGAGCTAAGTGGTTTGTAAGTGTACTTACATGCATGTGTACAGATTGGTGGAGCTAAGTGCTTTGTAAGTGTACCTACATACATGTATACAGACTGGTGGAGCTAAGTGCTCTGTAAGTGTACCTACATACATGTATACAGACTGGTGGAGCTAAGTGCTTTGTAAGTGTACCTACATACATGTATACAGACTGGTGGAGCTAAGTGCTTTGTAAGTGTACTTACATACATGTGTACAGACTGGTGGAGCTAAGTGCTCTGTAAGTGTACTTACATACATGTATACACACTGGTGGAGCTAAGTGCTTTGTAAGTGTACTTACATACATGTGTACAGACTGGTGGAGCTAAGTGCTCTGTAAGTGTACTTACATACATGTATACACACTGGTGGAGCTAAGTGCTTTGTAAGTGTACTTACATACATGTGTACAGACTGGTGGAGTTAAGTGCTCTGTAAGTGTACTTACATACATGTATACAGACTGGTGGAGTTAAGTACTTTGTAAGTGTACTTACATACATGTATACAGACTGGTGGAGCTAAGTGCTTTGTAAGTGTACTTACATACATGTATACAGACTGGTGGAGCTAAGTGCTCTGTAAGTGTACTTACATACATGTATACTTACTGGTGGAGCTAAGTGCTGTGTAAGTGTACTTACATACATGTGTACAGACTGGTGGAGCTAAGTGCTTTGTAAGTGTACCTACATACATGTATACAGACTGGTGGAGCTAAGTGCTCTGTAAGTGTACTTACATACATGTATACAGACTGGTGGAGCTAAGTGCTGTGTAAGTGTACCTACATACATGTATACAGACTGGTGGAGCTAAGTGCTGTGTAAGTGTACTTACATACATGTATACAGACTGGTGGAGCTAAGTGCTGTGTAAGTGTACTTACATACATGTATACAGACTGGTGGAGCTAAGTGCTCTGTAAGTGTACTTACATACATGTATACAGACTGGTGGAGCTAAGTGCTCTGTAAGTGTACTTACATACATGTATACACACTGGTGGAGCTAAGTGCTCTGTAAGTGTACCTACATACATGTATACAGACTGGTGGAGCTAAGTGCTTTGTAAGTGTACTTACATACATGTATACACACTGGTGGAGCTAAGTGCTTTGTAAGTGTACCTACATACATGTATACAGACTGGTGGAGCTAAGTGCTGTGTAAGTGTACCTACATACATGTGTACAGACTGGTGGAGCTAAGTGCTTTGTAAGTGTACTTACATACATGTATACAGACTGGTGGAGCTAAGTGCTGTGTAAGTGTACCTACATACATGTATACAGACTGGTGGAGCTAAGTGCTGTGTAAGTGTACCTACATACATGAATCCACACTGGTGGAGCTAAGTGCTCTGTAAGTGTACTTACATACATGTATACAGACTGGTGGAGCTAAGTGCTCTGTAAGTGTACCTACATACATGTATACACACTGGTTGAGCTAAGTGCTTTGTAAGTGTACCTACATACATGTATCCACACTGGTGGAGCTAAGTGCTCTGTAAGTGTACTTACATACATGTATACAGACTGGTGGAGCTAAGTGCTCTGTAAGTGTACCTACATACATGTATACACACTGGTGGAGCTAAGTGCTTTGTAAGTGTACTTACATACATGTATACAGACTGGTGGAGCTAAGTGCTGTGTAAGTGTACTTACATACATGTATACACACTGGTGGAGCTAAGTGCTGTGTAAGTGTACCTACATACATGTATACAGACTGGTGGAGCTAAGTGCTCTGTAAGTATACTTACATCCATGTATACAGAATGGTGGAGCTAAGTGCTCTGTAAGTGTACTTACATACATGTATACAGACTGGTGGAGCTAAGTGCTTTGTAAGTGTACCTACATACATGTATACACACTGGTGGAGCTAAGTGCTCTGTAAGTGTACTTACATACATGTATACAGACTGGTGGAGCTAAGTGCTCTGTAAGTGTACTTACATACATGTATACAGACTGGTGGAGCTAAGTGCTCTGTAAGTGTACTTACATACATGTATACACACTGGTGGAGCTAAGTGCTCTGTAAGTGTACTTACATACATCAGACCTGTTTACCTCACTTTTAACCATCAGTACAAACTTTGGCTGAAATCAGTAAGATTACATTTTGCATCAGTACAATCGTAAGCGCGGATTTTGTTTTTACGGCTCGCATGCAGTATTCAGGGATGAAAACAGCAAATGGAAAAAAAAAGAGAGGAAACTTGGCTGGGGTCCAGGGGCCGCCTAGGCCCCGGCGGGGTGCAGGGGCAACGCCCCGCTGGGGGGACCAGGGGGGCAACGCCCCCCGCCGAAATTTTTAAATGCTATTTATAAGTGCTGAGAAGGCATTTCCTAGCAATTCAAGTACAAATTCAGACAACAAGAGCAAATGTCAAAATCTGCTTATGAAAGGTGCTGAAAACTATAATTTATATTCTAATTTTTCAGACATTACTTCCTACATTACAAAAATCAGCTGTCTGAATATTGGTTATATTAAAAAATCCCTTGTGAAAAGTGCACCAGGAAGTTTTTTCAACAACTAGTACAGTACAAACACTTGTCAACATCATGCCAAAAATTTGAAGTTGTGTTACCTCCGCATCATTTATTCATATCACTCCTGAAACTTGACATCTCACAAAGTCTACAACAAGTCCACTGCAGATCTTGATGACACCAGCAATGCCACTGTGAGATGTTCGCCTACGCTTGTGCCAGCTCCCATCGAACGAAACTGCAATATCTAGACGTCCTTCTGGAGTTGGCGGACTAATTTTCAACTGCAAGTACATCAGTCGAACCTGTTCAGCTGCCTCCTGAAGGTGCCTATCAGCAGCCCGATGAACTCCTGAATGCAGCGTCTTCTGGTAGAGCTGCCATGTCTTCAGATGCATGGGTGGGGGCTTGTTCATGAGAGCAAAAAATCGTCTCAGTTGGGTGAACCCAATCCCAATGGAGGTGGCAGCAACGACGAGACGGCGGTTGATGTCATAGCCATTGTGCAGAGTACCTGTCTTTTGTGAGGTCCTGACCGCCGTAATGGTGTTACCACATGCTGAGCAGAACACTTTCAGCTTGCTCGCTGATCCAAACATCGCCGACTGATTTTTGGTCACTGTTACTGTGAGTGTTAACGGCAGCTGGTCACAATCTCGGCAGCGGATCACGGAGACGAGCTTGTTCATCATGCTCATGCTGACGATCACGTTCTCGTCATCACCTACTGGCTCTCTTGTTTCGCTCTCGAAACGACGAAGTTTCTTGGCACTGGTAGGGACAGATTCTGACGATGAGAAGGCGATTGCTTTCGCAACATAAGCTGCGCCAGAAGCAGATTCGATAAACGTGAGTGCGGAGGTTGCCGAATCACTACTAGCGAGAGGTGCATCTTCGGTCGAAGTAGAACTAGAAGCAAGCGCTGTCGATTCTCGAGCTCCGGAGTCAGGACATAAGTCGGTTCCCACTCCATGTCTTCGTTTCTGAGCGGACGATGAGGAGGCGAGCAACCTCGAAACAGCTGCGCCAGACGTAGTTTTGATCGACTCAAGTCAAGAGTGGTAGCTGCTGAATCGCCGCTCGCACGTGGTGCGGTGTCGATCGAAACAGAAGCGATCACTGTCGAATTCTCCGCTCCGGAGGCTGTTGACAAGTCTACCGTTGTCTTCCTTTTTTTTCTTCTGCTTTTTCCCAAATCTATGCAGCGTAGCAAACTTCTTTGCATCCCTCCTCGAAGCAACGATAGCTGGAAAATCGTGGTGGTATTGTGACTTGTACTTTTGTGAGTAGAGTTTCTTCTTCAGCTACTTTTGCGCAGGGCCAAGTCTTTCGTCCGCCGTCCCGCCGCCCTCGTCTTCGTCAGTCTCATCATGGGTACGCTTGGTCTTGCGATTGTCTGCCGCCATGTTTGATGAAAAACGCGCTTCTTTCTCGTCGTTGATTGTTCAATTGAAACAATGGATTCCCTCCCTTGGACAATTTGTCATCATTGATTTATCTCCCTTGACCGAACTCTACCACACACACGCAAGAATGCAGCCAGAGACCGTGAATGAAATTCGTACGATTTAAGAGGCAGTCTCCGTAAAAAGTGTGCTCATTTCCGTACAAGCGTAAAACTAGTCTCATTTCCGTATTTTCTTCCGCAAAAATCGTAAACTAAACAGGTCTGATACATGTATACAGACTGGTGGAGCTAAGTGCTCTGTAAGTGTACTTACATACATGTATACAGACTGGTGGAGCTAAGTGCTTTGTAAGTGTACCTACATACATGTATACAGACTGGTGGAGCTAAGTGCTCTGTAAGTGTACTTACATACATGTATACAGACTGCTGGAGCTAAGTGCTGTGTAAGTGTACTTACATACATGTATACAGACTGGTGGAGCTAAGTGCTTTGTAAGTGTACCTACATACATGTATACAGACTGGTGGAGCTAAGTGCTTTGTAAGTGTACCTACATACATGTATACAGACTGGTGGAGCTAAGTGCTCTGTAAGTGAACTTACATACATGTATACACACTGGTGGAGCTAAGTGCTCTGTAAGTGTACTTACATACATGTATACAGACTGGTGGAGCTAAGTGCTCTGTAAGTGTACTTACATACATGTATACTGACTGGTGGAGCTAAGTGCTTTGTAAGTGTACTTACATACATGTATACTGACTGGTGGAGCTAAGTGCTTTGTAAGTGTACTTACATACATGTATACTTACTGGTGGAGCTAAGTGCTGTGTAAGTGTACTTACATACATGTATACAGACTGGTGGAGCTAAGTGCTTTGTAAGTGTACTTACATACATGTATACAGACTGGTGGAGCTTTGTAAGTGTACTTACATACATGTATACAGACTGGTGGAGCTAAGTGCTCTATAAGTGTACTTACATACATGTATACACACTGGTGGAGCTAAGTGCTCTGTAAGTGTACTTACATACATGTATACAGACTGGTGGAGCTTTGTAAGTGTACTTACATACATGTATACAGACTGGTGGAGCTAAGTGTACTTACATACATGTATACACACTGGTGGAGCTAAGTGCTCTGTAAGTGTACTTACATACATGTATACACACTGGTGGAGCTAAGTGCTCTGTAAGTGTACTTACATACATTCATACAGACTGGTGGAGCTAAGTGCTCTGTAAGTGTACTTACATACATGTATACACACTGGTGGAGCTTTGTAAGTGTACTTACATACATGTATACAGACTGGTGGAGCTAAGTGCTCTGTAAGTGTACTTACATACATGTATACACACTGGTGGAGCTAAGTGCTCTGTAAGTGTACTTACATACATGTATACAGACTGGTGGAGCTAACTGCTTTGTAAGTGTACTTACATACATGTATACACACTGGTGGAGCTAAGTGCTTTGTAAGTGTACTTACATGTATACACACTGGTGGAGCTAAGTGCTCTGTAAGTATACTTACATACATGTATACAGACTGGTGGAGCTAAGTGCTTTGTAAGTGTACTTACATACATGTATACAGACTGGTGGAGCTAAGTGCTGTGTAAGTGTACCTACATACATGTATACACACTGGTGGAGCTAAGTGCTCTGTAAGTGTACTTACATACATGTATACAGACTGGTGGAGCTAAGTGCTGTGTAAGTGTACCTACATACATGTATACAGACTGGTGGAGCTAAGTGCTTTGTAAGTGTACTTACATACATGTATACAGACTGGTGGAGCTAAGTGCTGTGTAAGTGTACTTACATACATGTATACAGACTGGTGGAGCTAAGTGCTTTGTAAGTGTACTTACATACATGTATACAGACTGGTGGAGCTAAGTGCTTTGTAAGTGTACCTACATACATGTATACAGACTGGTGGAGCTAAGTGCTGTGTAAGTGTACTTACATACATGTATACAGACTGGTGGAGCTAAGTGCTTTGTAAGTGTACTTACATACATGTATACAGACTGGTGGAGCTAAGTGCTTTGTAAGTGTACCTACATACATGTATACAGACTGGTGGAGCTAAGTGCTGTGTAAGTGTACCTACATACATGTATACAGACTGGTGGAGCTAAGTGCTGTGTAAGTGTACTTACATACATGTATACAGACTGGTGGAGCTAAGTGCTTTGTAAGTGTACTTACATACATGTATACAGACTGGTGGAGCTAAGTGCTGTGTAAGTGTACCTACATACATGTATACAGACTGGTGGAGCTAAGTGCTTTGTAAGTGTACAGTTTACATACATGTATACAGACTGGTGGAGCTAAGTGCTTTGTAAATGTACTTACATACATGTATACACACTGGTGGAGCTAAGTGCTGTGTAAGTATACTTACATGGTCAAGAGTACGCAGGTGCTCAGTACACCGATTTCACTACCCTACCTCAAAACAGAGCCTCTTTCTCCTCACACTGTCAACTCACACAATCCAAACTTGTTTCATGTTGTTGACAAAAGATCAATGTTTCTGCACATGTGTTTGATGCTCAATAAATCTTCAATTTTGATGTTTTTCATGTTTTGCGCGAAAGATTGAATGCTGTCAGTGAGAGAAAGTGTGACATGAAAATTGGTGCGGTGTAAAGTTGAGTTAAGACGAATGCTAACCTCTAATTTACCTAACAATTATGGTTTTATTTCATTTCTTTTTTATCTAGGAGCAACAATATCATTAATACTTGGATGTTTAAGCTGCAATAAAGTGTTTGTGTTGAATAGTTTATCTTTTGTGGCTCTTTTTCTGAATGAGTGGTGGTGTCAAGTTAACTTAAAATGAGACTCCAAACTGTCTTCTTCAAATACAACTAAACTAAAGATTGCATTCAGTGTTTCTTTTCTGTTCAGTTTAGACATCACCTAATGCATCCTATTTATGTGAAATGAAGAGTGTATCATTACTATATCTGAAAGTTTTTTTTAATATTTGTGTCACACAAATACTCAGCACTTCTGTACTCTTGACCACATACATGTATGCATACACACTGGTGGAGTTAAGTACTTTGTAAGTGTACTTACATACATGTATACAGACTGGTGGAGCTAAGTGCTGTGTAAGTGTACTTACATACATGTGTACAGACTGGTGGAGCTAAGTGCTTTGTAAGTGTACAGTTTACATACATGTGTACAGACTGGTGGAGCTAAGTGCTTTGTAAGTGTACTTACATACATTCATACAGACTATCCAGAAGATTTTCTATGTCCCAGACTCTTACTCATTCTGCATACTGGTTTGTATCTCCACTGACTATGGTGTAAAGTGCCAAGCAGTTTGAAATCCAGACTTGGGAGCCAAGTCACAGAATAAAACTCCTTTACCGCTAAGGTAACTACAGTAGAATATTTGGTCCACAGCTAAAGTAGAAACAATTCATAGTTTACCATTCTGGGACATGTCAAAGCAAGAGAACATTTCCCAGTGCAAGTTTCTCAGGATTAAAATAAAAAAACAGAGAGAAAAAGAAGCATGTTGAATTGACATGATGTAGAGAAGATAATTAGATGACTATGCTGTTATTTAATTGACTTGTGAGCAGAAGATTATGTGACACACACAAACATTTTGTGGTGAAGGTAACCTGCCAACCTTAAACTTGTTTTCATCATGCAACAACAACAAAAAGACAGAGAGAAAAAAAGGACAGTAAATGACAATCTGCATGCTGTCCCATCTTCCCTGCCCTGTAAGTTTTTGAAAAGCATTTTTAAGGAAAGAAAGTTTGGTTTATGTTTAATCTGGCCTCTCCTTTTTTTTCTTTTTCAAATGTTCAGGCCACACTACTGACCCTTTTTTCCTTTTTGCCATGTTACTTTAATCACAACTTTTTTTCCTTCTTTTTTTTGCCGTAGACAGCTGTGCCATTACAATTGACATGGTCTACCGGTTTTTTACTCAGGAGTTGGTTGTTGATCTGCTGATGCAAGCACCTATACTGTATACAGATCCTCAATTAACAGAAAAGAAGATCCTCCTTCTCCTCCTCTTGTTCCTCCTCCTCTTGTTCCTCCTCCTCCTCCTCTTCTTGTTCCTCCTCCTCCTCCTCCTCTAGTATCAGAATCGCTATCGTTCTTTCAACTCTCTGTGACTAACCACCCCCCACCCAACCCTTTTTGGGGGGGTAATCTTAGTGTTCTACTAATTTGTGAATACTAGAATAGTGAACATTTCTACCAAAACAAGTACCAGGGAAAACAATATAAGTACCAGGGGAAACCGTGAAACACTCATCCTTCCGATTTTGAGTGAATAAATATTCGTTTCAGATGCAGGAAATGACATTGATTGACAATTTCGGGGGTTAAAAAACCTACCATGACTGGTGCTGATATTTCTCGTCAGATTCCAGTATTTCAGTACATCGCTCGATCATATGCCCTTGTTCAGAACAGTGCAAAGGAGTGACGGCACTTTGCAGGCCTAACTGATAGGTATGACATGAAACAATAAAAAGGAAAATCACACAATCGTTCACTCACCAGAATCGTTTGGGTTTCGTTGGGCACGTGGTCCAATGCTGGAAGTCATAGTTGTGTGTGATCAGCTGTCGTTTGCACGTGACTCGTGAGAACTCGATTTCCACCTTCACTTTTGTAGTCGATCTTCCACGCGTACTTGGACTACATCAGCAGAAATATGACGAAATGTTTCATAAGCTGACAGCTGCAGTGCCACGCATAGACTGCATGCTTGTTCGTCACAACCAATACTGGGCAGATACGATATCTTTTTAGAATCTCTGTGTTAGCGTTCATAGTTTTGCCACGACTCCCGGCGGTGCCATGCCAAGGGCAGGCAACTACGCTGGAAAGAAAACTGTTTACAAAGTTATCGCCCTTAGCTCACCTCGGCACAGGATTGCACCAGAGATACTATGCACGAGCAACTGCACAGAAACCTTCTTGTTCAACGCTCGATGTAGAGGACGACATTGCTCCCATTTGTTACACCTATTATAAACAAACATGTGATCTTCCATTCTATGAAGTGGTGTCATGAAATGATTGCACAATCAAGCAATAGCAGGAGGTATAGCGCATCGTCGTTCACATCTTTGTTGTTACTGTTTGCTCAGTCCAAGTCGTGTCCATCTTAAGTATAGGTCTAATTACTCTTAAACATATGGGTATCAATTACTAATTAGACGAATACGGAGATACAGACGAATCATATGTTGCCAGTGACACACTGTAAACACTGAATACCGGTCGCTCACTCGTGCCTCTCGAATCTGCAGTAAAAGGGAAATAGTTTGTCGTTGTATATCAGAGATCTCGCTGTCTGGGCGAAACGCGTCTGCCAGTGCCGTCTCACTCACGCAGGAAACAAAAGTTCTGGCAATGCTCTCTTCAGATCTAAGTCTGGGCCGGTTCCACTGTCCGCACAGCAATAGAATGTAATGCTTATTTCTTGTGCTGTGCTTTAATTATCATCTCTAGCTGAATTAAGTTGTGCAAAAACATTATGTAATTTGCGGATTGTAGAGTCAGAGGTTGAAGTTGGACTGACAATTCGTTGAATATGAAGTGTGTTCTTTGACGTAGCGTCTGCTTAAAAGTATAGTGAAACCATTCCAGCTACTCTACGTCTGTGGGATTCAGAGGGTTTTGACACAACATGCCAGGAAATAACTGTGCAATTGTTGGTTGTGGAGCCTGCACAGGCCTAAATAGAGGGCTGTCGTTCCACAGAATAAGAAAACACAACGATGATAACAAATTCCATGTATCAGGAATATATACATAACAAGAAGGGCAAAGCCCATACGACTCACATGCTTGACCTTGACCTTTATATGACCTTGACCTTCAGGTGACCTTCAAGGTCAAGGTCAAACAACTAAACCTACCAATGACATCATACACAAAGAAATGCTTTACACATTTTTCCTACCAAAATACATGTGACCTTGACCCAAGGTCAAGGTCATCCAAGGTCATGCAACACAAAGCTGTTAATTCAAGACATAGGAAGCACAATGGTGCTTATTGGCACTTTCTACCATGAGATATAGTCACTTTTAGTGGTTCACTACCCCATTTTGGTCAAATTTCATAAGGGTCAAAGTGACCTTGACCTTGATGATATGTGACCAAATGTGTCTCATGATGAAAGTATAACATGTGCCCCACATAATTATTAAGTTTGAAACAGTTATCTTCCATAGTTCAGGGTCAAGGTCACTTCAAAATATGTATACAATCCAACTTTGAAGAGCTCCTGTGACCTTGACCTTGAAGCAAGGTCAACCAAACTGGTATCAAAAGATAGGGCTTGCTTTGACCTATATACTACTTGTAGCTAAGGTCGCAATTCTCAATAACGTGGGACAAAATTGGGAAAATGTGAAAAATTAGTTTTTGAGACCACATTTATGGCTCCTGTGACCTTGACCTTGAAGCAAGGTCAAGTCACTATGTATGTTTTTTGAGGCCTTGTCATCATACACCATCATGCCACATTTGGTGTTGATAGACTTAATAGTCTCCGAGAAAAATCCAACGTTTAAGTTTTTTACGCCCGGACGGACGGACGGACGCCCGGACGGACGGACGGACGAAACGGCTCAGTACAAAGACTCACTTTTGCTTCGCATGTGAGTCAAAAACTGACCGCCGTCTAAAGCGTTATAACGCTAGACGTAGTATCTTTAACCTGTTCTATGTATTTCACATGTTTAAGAAACGTTTAGCAGCAATGCCTGATCTGACTTACAACATCATTCTACTTATTAAAAAATATTTTCTGATTGATAATATATAAATTTACCAATTGACTTCATGAAGCGTCGACTCGCTCTTTGTCTGTCGTGTATTATCTCGGTCATAAATGTGACACTCTTCTACGCTGTCCGAGCTGATGTAGCTATAGAATGCCAATTATGTATAATATACTATTTCAATGTTCATTCCTTCTTTTCAATTACTTATTTTCAGTAAATTCTGCGTATTTTCCTCAAGTATCTCCTCGATTAGCTGCTCCATTTCTGTAGACATCGGAAACCGGAAATGATCTTTGCCATAACTAAGGCGGAGCGGTGCAGACAGCACTGCGACGGTAGGCTTGTTCAGGAGGCGCAGCGCTGCACGTGTTTCACTCCTGAACAGCAATTTTGAGGCGTGATTCACTCACCGATCCGAGGTGATTCACATCATTTTCAAAATGGCGTCTTCGATCCCGCACTGACCGTCGATGCGTAAAATAACCCTCAGAAACATCATGTTGGGACTGGAACGGGCTTTATTTGCCCCAAGCGCCCTGTATGCGCTAGAAATGGCAAGTAAGGATGACACAGTATTGGACTTTATTCATGCAGAATACATTTAAACGTTCATAAAGGATGTCTGTGGCAAAGTAATCACTTTCTTAGCGTCTAGCAACACAACATATGCGGCGCAGAAGATTTACCTCCCCTTTAGCAAGTGAAGCACTGCACTAAAT
>JAWQFJ010024115.1:35000-42500 GCA_034096865.1 Theodoxus fluviatilis | reverse complement strand
TTGCTGTATGTACAATCATTTTGCCCTGAGGAGGCGAAACGATAATATCAATATGTGAATCAGTCGATAACAATGCTATCATTAAGAGTCTGTCAGTATTATACCAAGATTGTACCCTTCTGACGGGCCGATGGCCTACGCAATAAAAGTCTAAACCCTGTGTCTGTCTGTCTGTCTGTCTGTCTGTCTGTCTGTCTGTCTGTCTGTCTGTCTGTCTGTCTGTCTGTCTGTCTGTCTGTCTGTCTGTCTGTCTGTCTGTCTGTCTGTCTGTCTGTCTGTCTGTCTGTCTGTCTGTCTGTCTGTCTGTTTCTCTCTCTCTCTCTCTCTCTCTCTCTCTCTCTCTCTCTCTCTCTCTCTCTCTCTCTCTCTCTCTCTCTCTCTCTCTCTCTCTCTCTCTCTTCAGTGGTCTCTCTCTGTGTCACGTGCGTGTACCTAACTGCTGTGTGGTCTGGGCATAGACAGACTGAGATTTTGTCACACAGCAAAAGAAAATTAGCACGTGGCAATAAATAAGAAAATGAAGGAAAAAGGGGAACTAACAACTAGAGAAAATCACTGCACACAGTATTGGTTATTCAAAATAATGACATTTATTAAGACAGACAAGACGAAAAACCCAACACCACAGATACGATTAAATAACAATGAATATAAAACCACCACCCCTGGTAGTGCTAGGGGTCGAATCCGGGACCTCTCACACGCGAAGCGAGAGTTTTGTCCTGGACGTCAAGGCCTAGCTCAAACACATCCCATCTCCACACAATCAAGTCCTCAAATGTTCCACAGGCCACTTGGAATGTCTAGAATCAACACACAACTAAAGGTTGGGGGAGGGAAAGGGGGGATCGATAATCCCAGGGTACATGACCTGTAATGAGTTGAAAGTCGCACGCCCGACGTTGACTGACAGACGGTCGACAGGACGTTGAACTTGAACACGTAAACCCGTGGACAGACGGACGTAGAAACTGGAAACGTCGAACCCGTTGGACTGAACGGACGAAGAAACTTGAATCTTGAAACTTGAATCTCGAAACTTGAAACCTGGCGACAAATATGTAGATGGAAGCATGGCGGACAATACTTCCATTCCCCGTTTGATACCGCCCGCCCCCAACCCTTTACAATTTCACTATCTCTTTCGTCCAACTTACTGTGGTTTTACATTGAAACCCCATGGGTGGTACAACAAATAACCACCACCAAATTATCTTTTAGTTTTACACAATATCATGTGATAAAACATCATCGAAGCATCACCACACATAGCTTTGCATTGAAAACCCAGGAGTAGTACCACAAACAAATCATTACCCCTAAATTATCCACTAAACAATGCATCATACGATAAACCATCATCGAAGCATCACTACACACAAACATGTGCAACTACATGCAACATAACGATTTAGCACGTTTCACTACGTGGCTCCATTTTTATCTAAAGCAGAGACCAGACTTGCACGTTACGGATAATGATAACAGTTGAACTTACTTCCGACTTCTTATTGTTTACCGTCCCAAAAGCGAAGTTTCAAAGAGAAAGGGACGACCGTCGCAACTTCAACTCCCATGGGGTTGAGACAACCTTCTCCGGCGTCAGGACCTAGTCTTACACTGACACCAAAGACACTACCACCTTTAAGCTATAAACGCTTTCAAAAGGCGAATAAAATGAGAGAGCTCACAATTCGACGACCGTATCGAATCTCCTCCTTTTGCTCTCTGACGTTGCTCAAAAATCTCCTTGACGTCACTCCAAAAATCTCTTCGACGTCACTGAACTATTTGGCCTAATTCTGTCTCTTTTCAAAAGATAACTGTGGAATGCCTAAACTGCATGCGCACACAACCAGGGCCCGTATTCACAACGGCGATTTATCGGCGATTTATTTTAACTCCGATTTATCTCTAAACTCAGACGATTCCAACTGCCTGTTCCGCTCTCCCTTGGCTGGAAACCAGTATATATAGCAAAGCGCAACCTAGGATCCTCTGACGAGCGTACCTTATCTAACCGATCAAGATAACGCGGGGCTAGGGGGATTAATCGAGTGTTAAAAAGATAAATCGCCGTTGTGAATACGGGCCCAGTTCTATAAATTACTTCCCGATCTCCCTATCGCCAAGGTTGATACGAGAAAAAAACAAAACACGGACAGCACGAGACAATGAAACACATTAGCGACGCGCTATACCCCGGCGCCCTAAAAATGACACACACTTGTGACACTCTGTCTCTTCAGTGGTCTCTTTCTCTCTCTCTCTCTCTCTCTCTCTCTCTCTCTCTCTCTCTCTCTCTCTCTCTCTCTGTCTCCCCAGTGGTCTGCCCCTTGATAGCGGAGAAGATGCGTTCTCCTACCTCTCTGCCACGGTAGATACATGAAGTTTGCTGAAATTCTCGGAAAGCAATGCCTGTAACTGGACTCCCAGCTGCTATGGAAGCAGCGCTGTCAACTGTCATCGAAATGCAGGGGCTCCTGTCATGGAAAGTTGTTGGAGATAGCCCACCAACGGCGTGGTGCTAGTGCGTGACCTTTTTGCATATTATTAACATGACGAAATATGGATTTTCATCGTTTTCTTTCACCTTATTACCCAATCAAATGGTACTTTCCTCTAAAACTGTTTGTGTAATCACACCCCGCAAAGACAAAAATCTTTGGGTCCGAGATTTCAGAAAACGCTCACCGTTACAACCGGCTAATCACAGTTGATAACAAGAGTAGGGGGGGGGGGGGGGGGGGGGGGGGGGGGGAGGGAGTCATCTCTGCGGGGCATTGTCCAATCACAAGATTTGGCGGGTGAACACGTAGGTCACGTTCTACGCTTCAGGATACTCTACGATGTAGGATATGACACTACTTTTAAGCCAGAGGACGGCCTGCCGTTTGCAAACACGGTACAAAGCTCTGGCTTCGCAAGTCACCCAGCCAACCTCGAGGAGACCATCAGCGCCAAATCAAATATCAGCAAAGGTTAGAGCATACCTCAACGTCTTCGGAGATCAAATGTGCCGAGACTGAACCATGCTGAAATCAGTGAGGTACACAGTGAGGTACACAGTGAGGTACACAGTGAGGTACACAGTGAGGTACACAGTGAGGTACACCGTGAGGTACAAAGTGAGGTACAAAGTGAGGTACACAGTGAGGTACACAGTGAGGTACACAGTGAGGTACACAGTGAGGTACACAATGAGGTACACAGTGAGGTACACAGTGAGGTACACAGTGAGGTACACAGTGAGGTACACAGTGAGGTACACAGTGAGGTACACAGTGAGGTACACAGTGAGGTACACTGTGAGGTTAACTGTGAGGTACACTGTGAGGTACAAAGTGAGGTACACAATGAGGTACACAATGAGGTACAAAGTGAGGTACAAAGTGAGGTACACAGTGAGAAAGAAAACGATCAAACCAAAGTGGCTTACTGATGCAGTAATTGCAGCGATAAGAGAGTAAAACAAGCAATTTCCAAAAGCATCTACACTTGAACGAAATACCCTAAAGAAAAAAAAAGTTATGCTTAATTAGAAAAAGCACAGAAGAGCCCGTAGAGATTTTCATTTGCACAAACGAAAATGATCCTTCAAGTCTGTGGAAATGAATAGATGAACTGAAAAGGCCAGGGCAAGAAGAAAAACCCATTCAGCTCATTAATAATGGCAAACCAATTTTAGATCCTGAAATGATAGCTAATATGTTTAATGAATATTTTACAAACATAAGTATCGCACACCCAAAGTTCAACTCAGTGGAGCTCTCAACTGATGGCACGCGTAAATGTGACACTCACATAGAAAAATTCAACATACCACTAATAAAAGAAACGAAAGTCGCCAATATAATAATTTCATTCAAATCAAACAAAGTGACGGCTTGATGGCTTCAGTGTGAAAATAGTCAAAACAGCGTCTCCACTCATCAGCAAGATAAAAACCGCTGGCGCTGAACCTCCAGGTTTTGGCATTAAAAAAAAAAAAAAAGATCGGGTTCGAACCCGCAACCTCTCGAGAAAAGAGGGGGGGAAAACACACACACACATACAAACACAAAAAACCAGGTCGGGTTGAAACCCACAACCTCTCGAAAAAAGAGAGAAAAAAAAGTTTCAGCGCAGAATCGAACCTGGTCATGCATGACCAAGAGTCCAACGCTCTACCAGCTGAGCCATTAGAGAATTGATATGGCAGAGTATTTGTAAAGCATTTATAACGTTCTTTTCCGTGGCCACACAAGCAGCTAAATCTCAACCGGCTGAATAAAAGCAAAGGAGTCTGTGCGGGGGTGAGTCTCAGATCTGCATTAGAAATTGAACATTACTGCTCATTGCTCGTGCAAGGCTGGGTAAGTGTTGTTGTTTTTTTAATCATTTATCTGTTACGTGTTTGATGGAGTAACCTAAGCTCGCATTCCAAAATTGTAGAACCTACTCTTGAAGTGTTGTGTGTGGATCCAAAAAGCTTGTGCAACTGTCCTTCGCACTGACTGTCCTATGCACCGACTGTCCTTTGCACTGACCGTCTTTTGCATTAACTGTCCTTCACACTGACAAGGAGATAGTCACGAAGGAGAGGAGGGGAAGTGCGCTTTCTACAGTGGGTAAAGATCTAACAGTCCGCTCCAAGTTTTTGTCGCGCTCACCAGTGCTTCGGACATGTGCCGGTCATTCTGTGCACTGGTCAGTGTGAAAGTGCATAGAACAGTCAGTGCATCGGACAGTCAGTGCATAGAACAGTCAGTGTGAAGGACAGTTAATGCAAAGGACAGTCCGTGCATAGGACAGTCAGTGCGAAGGACAGTTGCGCAAGCTTTTTGGCTCCACACACAACACTTCAACAGTAGGTTCTACAATTTTGGAATGCGAGCTTAGGTTACTCCATCAAACAAGTAACAGATAAATGATTATTTAAAAAAAACACTTACCCAGCTTTGCACGAGCAATGAGGATGGTTGATCTTCTGCTTAGCAGCGTCAAGATGGAAAGAAAGTCGATATGCCATGGAGCTTCATTTTTTCGCATTGATCTGAAGCACCAAGCTGTCAACTCGACCGTTTATTCCGCTTGCTCATAGATCTTAATTTCGTCTAAATAACTTGAGTGGTATTTATTCATACCCCTGTCTATCACAGTCTGAGAAATCTTCTCACTGTCTGGCAAAAATGAGACACAAATGATGTCCGGAATACAATGCAACGAATCAGCGTTCATTTGGAAGCCATTTTGCCGCCTGCGCATCTGTAACCACGCGAGATACAGCGAGAAAAGGGGCGTGGCTGTAGAGTGGGTCGCCATTTCATCAATTGACTACTTGCATCGTAAATAAAAACCGCTGGCGCTGAACCTCCAGGTTTTGGAGAAGAAAAAAAGGAGATCGGGTTCGAACCCGCAGCCTCCGAGAAAAGAGGAGGAAAAAACGCACACACACACAAACACAAAAAACCAGGTGGGTTCGAACCCACAACCCCTCGAAAAAAGGTTTCAGTGCAGAATCGAACCTGGTCATGCATGACCAAGAGCCCAATGCTCTACCAACTGTGCCATTGTAAACTTGTAGGTATGTGAAGCATGTATAACGACCTTGTCATAAACCCTCGTGGTTCGTATTTTGCACTGTAAATTGTAGAAAAATGGATGATAGCATGAACTGTTTGGTATTTCATACGGATCTAACCCATCAACGTCAATATTCTTTTCGTAGTATCGCATTTTGGCGCCTGCTGGTAGAGGTTCAACATATATCGAAGCGTTTTGCTGAAGTAGGAAAGATAACTCGGTTTGACTCGATGTCATTACGCTGAAATGGTCGTTGTCCCCAACATTTCCGGGTCAGGGATTGATTAAATCATCATATTTTTGTGACACTGAGACCAGACCATCAAAACAATTAGCACTAGGCCTTGAATCAAATCGTCGTACGAGATCTTACGTTGACTGCAAATGTACAACAGTGCCGCGTGATTGTGTCGACATTCAGTTAGTTCGCTGGGCCCGTATTCACAACGGCGATTTATCTTTTTAACACTCGATTATCCCCTATCCCCGCGTTATCTTGATCGGTTAGATAAGGTACGCTCGTCAGAGGATCCTAGGTTGCGCTTTGCTATATATACTGCTTTCTTTGTCGTCTCTTCGATTCTCTTAGATCGTAGATGACGTCATGAGATTACGTCAAAGCGGAACAGGCAGTTGGAATCGTCTGAGTTTAGAGACAAGGGTAGTGAATTAGGCAGTACAGTAGTCGCCGCTTATTAAAAACACATTGGGACCGAACAAAAGTGTTTTTAATAAGCGGCGTTTTTATTAACCGTTTGCTTGTTGAACATGTCCATCAGTAACGAAGTAAATCCGGACCTTACCAACTGTATTTAAAAAACGGCTGTTTTTATTAACCGCGTGTTTTATAAGCGGCGACTACTGTATTGCCTTTCTTACTTACATTCAGCCCTTGAGGCAAAATATTCAAATGTGGTAAGAGAGAGAGAGAGAGAGAGAGAGAGAGAGAGAGAGACAGAGAGAGAGAGACAGACAGAGAGAGAGAGACAGAGAGAGAGACAGAGACAGAGAGAGACAGAGAGAGACAGAGAGAGACAGAGAGAGAGAGACAGAGAGAGAGACAGAGAGAGAGACAGAGAGAGTGAGAGAGAGGGGGGGGGGGGAGGGGAGCTGGGAAAAGGGGAGGAAGGGAAGAGAGAATGAGAGTAAGAGGGTGGGTGGGAGAGAGAGAGAGAGAGAGAGAGAGAGAGAGAGAGAGAGAGAGAGACAGAGAGAGAGAGAGAGAGAGAGACAGAGAGAGAGACAGAGAGAGAGTGAGAGTAGCCATAAGTACTGATCAAAAGATCAGATAAAGGCCTTGCGGCCTAAGACATCTGAGGACATATCTATCTAAATCATTCTCTGTCCTCGCAAATGACGTCACGAATTCTATTCTATTCTATTCTATTCACCCTCCTTCAAAAATCTCCTCGCAAATGACGTCACGTTATACGACGTCAAATGATGACGTCACAGATTTTGCAAAATGGAGTCTGTTGAATTGTTTTCATTGAAACACCAAAATGTAAAAAAGTCACTTTCTTTTCAAACCTCGATTCTGAAAATTTGATAATATTGAATCGGACCTAACTTCCAGTCAGTGTGCAAAATCTCAAGGAAATCCGTCCAGTAGTTTTTGAGATATAGGCCGTGGAGACGGGACAGACAGACAGACAGACACACAGACAGATAAAAACCGCTGGCGCTGAACCTCCAGGTTTTGGAGAGAAAAAAAGAAGATCGGGTTCGAACCCGCAACCTCTCGAGAAAAGAGGAGGAAAAAACGCACACACACACAAACACAAAAAACCAGGTCGGGTTCGAACCCACAACCCCTCGAAAAAAGAGAAGAAAAAAAAGTTTCAGCACAGAATCGAACCTGGTCATGCATGACCAAGAGCCCAATACTCTACCAACTGTGCCATTGAAAACTTGTAGGTATATGAAGCATTTATA
>JAWQFJ010024115.1:27500-30000 GCA_034096865.1 Theodoxus fluviatilis | reverse complement strand
GCCTTTGCCACGTCATGCCTTGCTTATCAAGGACGATGAAGCCTTTGCCATGTCATGCCTTGCTTATCAAGGACGATGAAGCCTTTGCCATGTCATGCCTTGCTTATCAAGGACCATGAAGCCTTTGCCATGTCATGCCTTGCTTATCAAGGACCATGAAGCCTTTGCCACGTCATGCCTTGCTTATCAAGGACCATGAAGCCTTTGCCACGTCATGCCTTGCCTAACTAGGACAAAGCATTCCAGCGCCTAGTACTGTACGCCCCAACCCCAACGTCTTACTCCTCTCCACCGCGACCGGCAGCGTCTATGGCAGCACTATCTCAACAACAACCGTTATCTGCACAGCTGCGGGAAAATCATATTTGTAATCCTATTTATCATGGCACGCTGGGAAATTGGCAGCCCTTTTTTCTCGTCAATTAAATTTTGTAAACACCGATTTACAAAATGTGTGACCTTGAGCAATCTACCCTTGATAAGGACTTAGATACAACAGCAACAATCTCTTCTTTGTGCGAGACCAATTATTACCCACGATTACATGTGCGAAATAGACATTCCTGAGGAAAGGTGCTTGTTGTGATTGTGACATAATTTTATGTTTTACATTAAAATATCCACACAGATCACGTAGCAAAAAAATTCATGTTAGAGTAAAAATGCTACTTTTCCGCAGCTGTGCAGATAACGGCTGGCTGTTCAGATAATGGTACCACATACGTCATTTATCACCACACGCCTTTCTGCAGCAACTTCTTCAAAGACTCTCGCGCCAGGACGCAGCCATGTTCTCTCAGACTTTCACCTTGCCAATTGATGATAGGCCGTTGCCTAGTACAGTAGCCCGCCTCGAGTCAGCTGGTTCGCGAGAGATCACTTGCCAACTAAGTTGGCTAAGCAACGCGCCTCTGTGTATCCACGGTGACGCATTAAAGCTTCGCCATCCATTTCGTCAAACGCGAAGGCGATGCAGAACGTATAATGGCACTCAGACTTTGGCTGCCATTCTATGCAGACGGGAGTACAGTGTGGGTTGGTACAGCGAAACACTTGCTTCACACGCATTGCCTCTCCTTCAGGTCGTGATGGTCGATGTTAACCAACAAGTAGGGGAGGCAACCGCTGCTGCCCTGCGGAAAACTCACGGCCAGGACTCCGTCATCTTCATCCAGTGTGACGTCACCAACGAGGACTCGCTCAAAGGCAAGAAAGGAACGCACAAGCACAGACATACATCCGTGGACAGACATACAGCCGTGGACAGACATACAGCCGTGGACAGACATACAGCCGTGGACAGACATACAGCCGTGGACAAAAAACTTACATCACTCGAGGTTCCCTCCTCTGCTTGAAATGTATACTACTAGATATGCATCGTCCAATTTGAACCAATGCATTTAACAATTATGTTACTATCTCAGAATGCAATAGCTCCATAAGTATACACTAACTTCATATATGGTACAATTGCAAATACTTAATCGTGAATGAGACAAGACAATAGTCTTATCCTAAAGTGCATTTTGTCGTATTTCAACTCTCTTGACTGTTTACAAATGCTAATTACCCAGACAATTTTCTTTCAGCAACGTTGACCAACACACAAACACACGCGCTCATGCACGCATGCATTCACGCACATACACAAGCACATACAGATGTACACATCACGCACACACACACACACACACACACTATCACAAACATATCTCTCTCTCTTTCACACACACACACATACACACACACACACACAACACACACACACACACAAAGACCTTAAAACACATACACACACACACACACACACACACACACACACACAAGGGATAACCCAAAAACACTATGTTTTCTGTGCTTTTCTCTCAGTCATTAAGCTAAATGCACTTCAGGGAAACTAGAGGCGAAGATCTACCTGGTTTTACTACTTCCACAGAGGCCTTCAGCAGCGCTGTGGAGCGACTGGGATCTGTTGACGTCATGATCAACAACGCTGGCATCATGAACGAGAAGAACTGGAGACTGATGGTCCTCCTCAACTACGTAAGCTGTCACTACCTTCCCCTCACTCATCCTTTCTTTTGGTCCACGAAACTGGTCTGACCTCCTTAAAAACTGTCTAAATGAGAAACGAGTTTGGATATGTATGACTCAATAGTGGCGTCAACAATGAGAAACACATCTTGCTTGCTATCAAACAGAGATTGATGGACTGCTCCTTGCAGGAATGGAATTGTGAAAATTTAGGTAGCGAAAAATTTCTCTGGTATTCATCTTTGAAACAACATACGGGGTTAGAAGAATATCTTAACGTGCTAAATATCAAGAAATTTCGAGACACGTTTGTCGTCACATTGACATGTGTCCCTGGGTGACGTCGCAATGACGTGTGTTGCTGTGGTGACGTCAAAGTTACGTGTGTAGCAGTGGTGACATCAGAGTGAGTGTGCTGTGGTGACGCCACAGTGACGTGTGTTGCTGTGGTGACGTCACAGTG
>JAWQFJ010024115.1:20000-22500 GCA_034096865.1 Theodoxus fluviatilis | reverse complement strand
TAAATTCGAACCAGCAACAGAAAAGGAGATAAAAAGACTTTTTTGTAAAGCTCCCAAGACACCTTTCCCCCTGGATCAGTACCAACTTGGCTCCTTCAGCAGTTGCTTCCATCTTTCCTCCCGTCGTTGGTTAGCATCGTAAATGAATTACTTGAATCAGGCATAGTACCATCAAAGTTCAAAAAGGCTTTAGTAACACCATTGTTGAACAAGCTGTCCATTGACAAAAATGAATTAAAAAACTACAGACCAGTCTCTAATCTTTCATTTCTGTCAAAGGTTCTAGAGAGGGTAGTTGCAGCCCGGATCATCAGGCACATGCAACAAAACATCTTTTCGATGAACGTCATTCAGCGTTTAGACAAAATCACAGCGCTGAAACAGCCATCTTAAAGATCCAGAATGACATCTTGAGAGCCGTAGACTCACAGAAGGTTGTGGTTCTGGTATTGTTGGACCTCTCTACCGCGTTTGACACCATAGACCACACCATCCTCCTGAATAGACTGCAGCAGAAATTGGGACTAAAAGAGGTAACCCTGAAATGGATAACTCTTATCTGCATGATCGATCATAATCAGTGAGAGTTGGGCGTCGTACTTCTTCCCCGTCAAAACTGATCTATGAAATTCCCCAAGGCTCAGTTCTTGGACCATTGCTGTTTTCCATCTACATGCTCCCTCTGAACAATATTTTCAAGAAACATGGAATACCGGATAATATGTTTGCCGATGACACAGGTCTACATCACTACAGAACCTGGAAAAGCCTCCGGTGATGTCTTTGATAGAAAGCTAGAGCTCACCGACCATGTCACTTCAGTCTGCCGGTCCTGCATCTATCATCTCCATAGAGTGGGCCAAATTCGAAAGTTTTTATCAGAGGAAGCCACAAAGAAAGTGGTTCATGCACTGATAATTGGCAGATTGGAATACTGCAATTCTGTACTACAGGGCCTCCCCAAAACGACACTCTGCAAGCTTCAACGCATACAGAACTGTGCCGCCAGAATGGTGAAAAGAGTGAATAAGACGGAACACATCGGCCCAGTACTCAAAGATCTGCACTGGCTACCTGTCCACAAGCGAGTTGTCTTCAAGATCTGCACGCTCGTCTACAAAGAGGAAATATGCCAACGTACCTATGTGATCTGGTCAATCTGTATAAACCAGCCCGTGATCTCAGATCGGCCCATAGTGTTCTGCTCAGATGTGCCCAAGTGAAGTCCAAAAAATGGGGAGATAGAGCTTTTGTTGCTACCGCCCCGAGGCTGTGGAACTCTCTCCTAGAACCACTGAGGGCTGCCCCATCTCTGTCCAGCTTCAAAAGACGTCTAAAGACCCTCCTCTTTCAAGACTGAAACGACAATATGCTGTTGTGTAAAGCGCCAAAGAGCAGCAGAAGTGCTGAATTCGGGCGCTCTATAAATGACTTACATACATACATACATACATACATACATACATACATACATACATACATACATACATACATACATACATACATACATACATACATACATACATACATACATACATACATACATACATACATACATACATACATACATACATACATACATACATACATACATACATACATACATACATACATACATACATACATACATACATACATACATACATACATACATACATACATACATACATACATACATACATACATACATACATACATACATACATACATACATACATACATACATACATACATACATACATACATACATACATACATACATACATACATACATACATACATACATACATACATACATACATACATACATACATACATACATACATACATACATACATACAAACATACATACATACATACATACATACATACATACATACATACATACATACATACATACATACATACATACATACATACATACATACATACATACATACATACATACATACATACATACATACATACATACATACATACATACATACATACATACATACATACATACATACATACATACATACGTACGTACGTACGTACGTACGTACGTACGTACATACATACATACATACATACATACATACATACATACATACATACGTAGCATGAGCATGCCCAAAACATTCTTGCGACTTTCAAGTACGATGTTTCCAGTGGAAGCAGCACAGTTGCCAGAACCGTGTCCGCGTGTCAGGAGGCCTTACGTCCACTCTCGCTTTCCCTAGGTATTTGCATGTTACGAAACGTGTAGAGAGACTTGCTGGGTCTACAAGTTTTCTTCTCACCCCCAACGTGCAGGGAGTAACATGAGCAGAGCACGTGGCCCGGTGACTAGGCGCTTCAATGCGATGAGGTCTGAGACTCACTCATGGTTGCTACTTCGCCATACTAACCGCGGCCTTGACCTTGAATGTCACGATATGCAAATCTTGTCTGTCACAGAGCAACCCTCATCGCTCGGCCATGGGGGTGCGCTTCGGACTGATCTGCCCCGGCTTTG
>JAWQFJ010024115.1:0-15000 GCA_034096865.1 Theodoxus fluviatilis | reverse complement strand
ACTCTCCTTCTCTGAAAGGTTGCTTTGCATATTTTCATCCCAAACCTCCCACTGCAAACTGGGGATGTTTTCAAGAGTGCGCAATGTGCGCAAACTTATGAGCGGATTACCAACAACAAGAAAGTAACTATTCTCATCGCCAGTGCATGAGACATTCTGAAGTGAACAAATATCGTTCTGTTCTATACACACTAGTCTGAGGCCTTGCTGGTTCACGACATCGAGTGCTTAAAACAAACCCTTATATTATTTCGTGCAAAGGCTGCAAAGATGAACACAATCTGCATGAGCTTCGTGACGGACGAGACGTCTGTACTGCAAACTGCCACTAGATCCTGCTCGTTGGAGGCAGTCGTCCTTCTTGGCAGCCTGCCCATCAGCTCCTGCACCAGCAGCCTCCTCCGCGAAACCCCCTTCTGGTTGGGGGTGAGAATACACCCACCGCGTCTCCTTAGGCAATCCCTCATTGGTTGGGGGTGAGAATATACCCACCGCGTCTCCTTAGGCAATTCACAACAGGCGAATAACTAGGAAATCGATATTTGTTCTTATTTTGACCAGCTGTCGTGATTTTCGTGGTCGACAGACTTAAGTAGCCCACAAAGAGGGATTGGCGGTAAAACTGTATTAATTTTATTCGTCTAGGCCAAAAACAATTGTGTTTACAGTAGCCCGACCGACCTTTTTTTTCCTGCTGACCTTACACGTTTTTAATTCCTGCCAAGAAAAAAGAAAAGGAAAAACTGAAGGTAAACAAGGAACTGCGCCTTCCATATTCCCCGCCCAATGAGCACTAAGTTGTATAAAGCGCGTTTCCACTTAAAGAATGTTCGGTTTATGTTCAATCTTATCTCTTCCAAAGATCCTATATAGGATCTTTTAATCTTTTAAAAAGGGAGGAGAATTTTTTTCAGGCCGATCTACCCACCCTATTTTTTTGGCTATGTTACCTTAACCACATATTTTTTCTTCTTCTTTTCTTTTTTCTTTTTTTTTTGGGGGGGGGGGGGGGGGGGGAGGGGGGGTGCTTGTCCTCTACTAGCTCCTTAGAGTAGCAGGAAGATCCTACGCCCGTTGACCAATAGAACTACGAATGGGATTCATCGACTTCAATAGAAATTCGAGCATATGATGGAATATAACTACAGATGCTCAGCGACTGGAAACGAGACAGCGAACACAGACACACACACACACACACACACACACACACATACACACACACACACACACACACACACACACGCGCGCGCGCGCGCGCAGAGAGAGAGAGAGAGAGAGAGAGAGAGAGAGAGAGAGAGAGAGAGAGAGAGAGAGAGAGAGAGAGAGAATGTGTGTGTAAATAACCCGTCACACGGCTATCGTTCTGAGCAGGGATGAATAAAATGGAGCACATCGACATACATGTACATACGTTCAAATGACTCGAGAGAAAAGAGAAGACCCCTGACATTTCCATTCCCCTCGCTTCAACACCATACTGCAACCATCTCTACTACCACCACCGCCTTTTTCCCTTCATAAATTACTCGTCTTTTTGGTCACGTGATTTTCGGTGACTGACAGTGCGAATCTCACTCAGCAGTGTCTGCAGGTCGAAGTTCGAGCTTGGTGACCCCTAGTCATACCTGGGCACAATCTGCTCCACGGTGGTGGCCCGGGTCAAGGTAGCGCATTGTGCCCTGTCAGTGAGAGGCGTGCAGTAGACAGCAGGTCGGAACATTGGCCACTGACTGGACACAAGGCTGGCTTAAGGCTGGACACAAGCCTGGCTTAAGGCTGGACACGACGGCTACTCAAGTCCCGACATAAGCGCTGTTCAATATTGGACCCAAGAGTTATTCAAGTCTGGACGCTAGCGTTATTCAAGACTGGACATTAGCGTTATTCAAGACAGGACACAAAGGCTATTCAAAACTGGACGCTAGCGCTATTTAATACTGACACAAGGGTTACCCAAGACTAGACACAATTGCCACTCAAGACTAGACACTAGCGCAAGTCAAGATTGGACACAAGCGCTAATCGACACTGGACACTAGCGCTGAACACAAGAGCTGCTACAGATTTGGACACTAGTGTTAGTCGAGACGGCAGTTGCCAACTAAACGTCACAGTCGGCAATGCACAAAACCTAACTGTCGGTCATTTCGACGGTAGTTGACGACGATATTTCGACCACATCAAGAGGTGGACTAAATCTGTAGTTGCCAACTATTTGCACAATTAAATGGCGGACCTGTCTACGGTTCGCACAGAAAACGCTGTATTTTGGGATACTAGAAACCCATCCAAAGAAAATGTAAGCCATGAACAGCATTAATTTGTCAAAGCTGCATGCTGAATGCATCAATTAGGTTGTGAAAGCTCCTATACAATTTTCAAATGGAAATGCAGGTCGACGCATCTACACGCCAAAGCATCTGCTGACTGTGTACAAAGCTAGTGTTGTCTGATGCCATGAAAACGATACATTAAAATTGCATCCGTGTTATGAAAACACTGTTCAGATTAAATTGCTTAATATTTGGTAATTGAAACAATGTGTGTCGATGTACGCCAGGGTTTCACGAGTTTGGTGGGAAAAGTGCGAGCTGAGGCTCCCAAAAATCAGGACAACACAAAGATGACAGCGTTCACGTGTGTGTTTGATCGGCAACTGCAACGAAGGATATGGGACAGAACATAAACCGCACGAATCCGTTTGATTCGTTCGATAAAAACCGCTGGCGCTGAACCTCCAGGTTTTGGCACACACAAAAAATTGGGTTCAAACCCGCAATCTCTTGAGAAAAGAGGGGGGGAAAAACACACACAAAAACACAAAAAACAGGTCGGGTTCGAAAAAAGTTTCAGCGCGGATTCGAATCCGTTCACGCATGACCTAACGTTACAATTGTCCAGCGCTTTACCATCTGAGCCATTCATTTGGCAACTGACGTTACTACGTGTTTGTAAAGGAATTATAACGTTCTTTTCTGTAAACTCCCTCGCTTCATATTTTGCACTGTAAATTGTATAAAAATGGATGATAGTTCATGAAATTTGAGTGGTCTTGTACATTTTAGGATACTTAAGGTCTATTTCTGCCAAGTTTATTATCGATTCACTGCCATTAGGCCAAGCCAACAGACTACCAGTACCAAGTTGTTGCGCTTAAGTCAGGACAGACAGAACGAACGAACGAACTTTATTTTACAAGGGTAGTGAATTAGGCAGTATTGCCTTTCTTACTTACATTCAGCCCTTGAGGCAAAATATTCAAATGTGGTAAGAGAGAGAGAGAGAGAGAGAGAGAGAGAGAGAGAGAGAGAGAGAGAAAGAGAGATACAGAGAGAGAGACAGAGAGAGAGACAGAGAAAGAGACAGAGACAGAGAGAGAGGGTGGGAGGGGAGCTGGGAAAAGGGGAGGAAGGGAAGAGAGAATGAGAGTAAGAGGGTGGGTGGGAGAGAGAGAGAGAGAGAGAGAGAGAGAGAGAGAGAGAGAGAGAGAGAGGGAGAGAGAGAGAGACACAGAGAGAGACACAGAGAGAGACAGAGAGAGAGACAGAGAGAGACAGAGAGACAGAGAGAGACAGAGAGAGACAGAGTGAGAGAGAGAGAGGGGGGGGGAAGCTGGGAAAAGGGGAGGAAGGGAAGAGAGAATGAGAGTAAGAGGGTGGGTGGGAGAGAGAGAGAGAGAGAGAGAGAGAGAGAGAGAGAGAGAGAGAGAGAGGGAGAGAGAGAGAGAGAGACAGAGACAGAGAAAGAGACAGACACACACAGAGAGAGAGAGAGACAGAGAGAGAGTGAGAGAGAGAGGGGGGGGGAGGGAAGCTGGGAAAAGGAGAGGAAGGGAAGAGAGAATGAGAGTAAGAGGGTGGGTGGGAGAGAGAGAGAGAGAGAGAGAGAGAGAGAGAGAGAGAGGGAGGGAGAGAAAGAGGGGGGGAGGGGAGCTGGGAAAAGGGGAGGAAGGGAAGAGAGAATGAGAGTAAGAGGGTGGGTGGGAGAGAGATCGAGAGAGATCGAGAGAGAGAGAGAGACAGAGAGAGAGAGACAGAGAGACAGAGAGAGAGAGAGAGAGACAGAGAGAGTGAGAGTAGCCATAAGTACTGATCAAAAGATCAGATAAAGGCCTTGCAGCCTAAGACATCTGAGGACATATCTATCTAAATTAATTCTCCTATAAACTGTCCTCGCAAATGACGTCACGTTATTGATGACGTCGCACATGTTGGAATTTCGCCATTCCTCCCCAGGTGTTTCGAACTTCTTCTGGCATATAGAATCGAAAATCTCCTCGCAAATGACGTCACTTTATTCGACGTCAAATGATAACGTCACAGAGTTTGCAAAATGGAGTCCGTTGAATCGTTTTCATTAAAACACCAAAATGTAAAAAAGTCACTTTCTTTTCAAACCTCGATTCTGAAAATTTGATAATATTGAATGGGACCTAACTTCCAGTCAGTGTGCAAAATCTCAAGGAAATCCGTCCAGTAGTTTTTGAGATATAGGCCGTGGAGACGGGACAGACACACAGACCCACAGACAGACTAATAAAGTCTGTAGGACCTCCAGTAAACCTGGAGGGATAATGAAGAAATATACAATATACACTTCGCACAAAAAGTTAAGGAGCGGTTCGAAACTTTTCTATAAAAGCTGAACGAGTACATATTGAGTAACCATATATATATGATCGGAAAGGACATTTATTTTTCTTTATGATCCCGTTTACAGATCACGATTATCTTAACTCAGCGCTGCGCAGCTGGGCGTCAAAGTGAGTACCCCCCGAAAATGAACTTGCAAAACGACTTTTTTCCGTTTCTTAAATTCAATAAATAATCAGATGCAACAGTATTTTGTAAAACTAAACGTCAAACGATAGCCCAAATATTTATCTTTAAGACAACATGCGTTTTGAAGAGAAAACAAAAAGGGTGTGTCTTCTACGGGCTTTGAAAGACAGGAGGCGTTAACACGTTTTGCAGGCAAAAACGCTGGTTTAAAGGCCCTTTTTCTCGGGTGACAGTGCGGTATTGTCCATATCTCAGCGTGTTTTTAAGATACAGCAATGAAACTTGGCATTCATAAAAACAAGTCTTTTGGCTAGATGCACAACAAAGATTATGTCAATACCTTAAAAGTGCAAGTGTCTACAAGCATCTTAACGCGATACTTTAAGGTCGGCTCTGAAACAAAAGTTATGCATGGGAAAAAATTGGGCTTCTGCATACACATAAACAACGTTTCAAGGTACCTACGTCTTAAATTTTATTAACTTCAAACCACAGGCTGAGCGCATGAACAAGTTTGAAATTGGGGTAATGTTTTTTTCGTTTCATGATAGAGACTCGTTCTTTATGCTTTGTTAAAGTCAGACAACTCTTCCCCTAAACATTGTCAGATGTAAACATTGAATTTAACTCTGCGAGGAGGAGGAGGAGGAGGAGGAGGAGGAGGAGGAGGAGGAGGAGGAGGAGGAGGAGGAGGAGGAGGAGGAGGAGGAGGAGGAGGAGGAGGAGGAGGAGGAGGAGGAGGAGGAGGAGGAGGAGGAGGAGAGGAGGAGGAGGAGAGGGGGAGGAGGAGGAGGAAGAGAAGAGGAGGTAGAGAGGAGGAGGAGGTAGAGAGAGGAGGAGGAGGAGGAGGAGGAGGAGGAGGAGGAGGAGAGGAGGAGGAGGAGGAGGAGGAGGAGGAGGAGGAGGAGGAGGAGGAGGAGGAGGAGGAGGAGGAGGAGGAGGAGGAGGAGGAGGAGGAGGAGGAGGAGGAGGAGGCGAAGAGGGCGATAATGTACATCAGTCAGTATTTGCACTGGTGGCGTGAATGCAGTGTAAAAGTGCAAATGCCCTTCAAACCAGAGATAAAATAAGCTATCCTTCCACAGGAGTGAGAAGTCGTGGCCACCTGGTGATAAGAGCAGATCGCTACATCTGTAGAGATACTGTACGTATCCTATCTAGCGTTCCTTAGCGGCCCATATTCCAAGTGGGCAAGGTACGAACAAACAATGGACATTGCTTCCATCCTGCGATAAGACATTTCAATGACTGTAGTACCCTTCTACAGAAAGTACTCTTTGAGATCAAACTAGAACCTTACATTAAGAAATTATTTGATAACAAGGAAAAAGCGACCTCGCCTGACCTCATCCACAGCACGCGATGCACACTGCATATGTATACGTGACGTATCTCCCGCATCCATGACATACACACATGAAGTCATCGTTGACGGAGAGTCCTTGTAATTAGTGCGTGCAAAAATCTCGAACAGATTAGGTGTCCGAGGTTGCAGAGCCGTCTTGTTGTATAAACGCCAGAATGCCTCACATACCCCTTCATTCCCACCCCTTACCTCCCCCAATCCCCCCACTCCCCCACCCCATCCCCACACGCACGCACACACACACACACACATACACACACACATACACACACACATACACACACACACGCACACACACTACACACACACACTACACACATACTCACACAATACACACACACACTCACATACCCACACACACGTTACACACATACACACACACACACAATACACACACACATACACACACACACACTACATACATACATACACACACACTACACACACACACACTACACACACAAAGATTACACACACATAAACACACACACACACACACACACTCACTTCACACACACACACAGACTCACTACGCACACACACACACACACACACACACACACACACACACACACACACACACACACACACACACACACAAAGAGAGACAACGTTGTCATTTCATCTCCTCAGGACCCACAGACAGTAGACTCAGTAGTCTTGCTTGACAATACAGGAAAGGTTAGTATGACATTCTAACTTTACTGAGTCGCAACGCTTCATTCTGAACACAGATAGCCACGCTGAATGGCAACGTTTGTGTGCCGAGTGGTTAGCGCGCTGGACCTACAGCCGCTTGCGGCCAGTGGGTGCGGCGTTCGAAGCTGCGCGGTCCCCAGAATTGCATCCTTGAGCAAGATGCTTAACTCCCATTGCTTCTCCCCACCCAGGAGTGAAACCGGGTACCAAATGGCCCTCTTTAGGGCTACCAAACAGCCCTCCTCAGGGCCTCTCCCCAGGTCCTTCGGATGAGACCTTAATAAACCGAGGTCTAGTGTGTGATACGCATTCACAACATCAAAAATCACGCACTATAAAGATCCTGACGCTCATGTCCTCGACGGGTGGGTGTCGGCCACAGTAAAAACACCCAGCACGCACAATTTCTCCTTTGTGGAAAAACAGTGTGCCAGCGCCCTTGGCAGCAGGAGACTGGTCTCATTGACTTGAGACACTACACACTGAGAGACAGCCTCAACATCGGCTTAAGCGCCTTGAGCATGCTGCCAGCATGGATACGTGCGCTATACAAGTAGACATCATCATCATCATCATCTCTAGCAATCCCCGGGAAGACGCAAGTAAAAGCAAACGGAAGAACTGTCATGGGACACGTTGTTTCAGATCCATGTGTTCGATAGCTTTGGGCATGCAGCAGGTGCATAAACTACTGTTGCACGTGCATTACTGGAACTGTTATCCGAGAATGATGTTCAGTTGAAATAACAGTTACTTCAAGCAAAAGATTGGTCCCGTCTGAGGTCATGGGGTCAGTTCTAGGCCCTAGAATGTTGAAGGGTTTGTATAGCTTGATAAAATGCGTGATGTGTACTTACCTTTTTTATGCTGTGTCCTCGTGTCATTGTAATGCCTCGCACCACATGACTCTGGTCTGGATGTGTAAACGGCGTGTCAACTGCTCTCGTTCGTACGGCCATTGTTACACACTCGAATGTGCAACTGTTTCATTGACTCGAATAGTGTGGAGATGTGATGTCTCGTCACAGGACCGCTGCCGCTGTACGAAATTCCCATCTGCACAGGCACCAGGCACGCTGTGGTGGGCTTCACTCGGAGCTGTGCAGTAAGTGTCTCTAAGCACGAAAGAGTTTTCATTACACTCTTCTGTTAACTCGGGGGTTTGTACGACTGCACCAGTAATCTTGGTCTACGGATTATCACTAGAATAGTAAGCGCAGATCGCGTACGATGTCCCTATTTATTCGCCTCTCATTAATCGCGTAGGGAGACGCAGTGGGTCTATTCTGACCCCCAACCCACAGGGGGTCTATTCTGACCCCCAACCCACAGGGGGCGGCAGGGAAAGGCGGTAAAGAACATCATAATTATGTGGATGAGATGACAACTAACGCAAACTTTTTATCCAACCAGTATCATCCTTCGTATCATGAATAATGAACCGGCAAAGTCGTGAGATATCTATTCTAAGGATAGAAGTTCTTTTTCCCGACAGGAAGGGTATTGTCTCCCCCTGTGGGTTCCGGGTACAAATTGACCCACCGCGTCTCCCCAAAGATCTCCCTACGTGATTCGTAAGAGACGAATAACTAGGGACACCGTGACTTGATTCGCGTTAGCTCTGATCTGTTCAAGTGATTTTCGTGCTTAATGGCCTTACATAGCCTACAAAGGTTGATAGGCCGTAAAACACCATCAATCCAATCCAATCTAAACTGTTCTAGTGATTTTCGTGCTTAATGGCCTGATATAGCCCACAAAGGCTGATGATATGCCGTAAAACACCAACCAACCAATAACCGAAAGGGTATTATCATTATTTTACATTGGATTGACATAAAAACCTTTCGAGCACGTGAAATACAAACATGTGATACAAAAAAAGCACATTTTTATTTGATCATTGAAAATATTTTGTGATCCGTACCAAAAGATTAGTTTATTTGCATGTCCATCTTGGTTATGCGACACTATCGCGAGTGACAATATCGCGTGTAACACTATCGCGTGCAACACTATCGCGAGTATAAGACTATCGCGAGCAACACGACCGCGTGTAACATTAGCGCGAGTGTAATACTGAGTTCGATACCCACCAGGGCCGCGACTTTTTTTTCTTTTCTTTTTTAAATAAATAAATGATAATTATAATTCCACAGTCTACATATATATTTTATTTTTAATTCTTCGCGACTTAAATTTTTTAAATTATAATTCCACAATCTATATATTTGTGTGTGTGTTTTCACAGTTCACATTTATGAGATAACATTTACAAAAAACAGAACCTAATCATTAAAACAAGGTAATGTATACAAGTGCGCACAATATATATATATAATATATATATATATATATATATATATATATATATATATATATATATATATATATTTTATATATATACCATGTGGTCATTAACACATGGCAAAGTAAACAAGTGCACACACAAGATTAATATCAAGACATAAATACTCATTAAGAATAAGATATGGCAAGGAATACAAATATACACACAAAAAAGTATCATCACCTAAAGTTTGAAATGTAAAATGGGTTGCTTCCAATCAAGATTAGAACACAAACTCACAAAAAGAAAGTTTGCGTGCGTTTAGAACACACACTCAGACTATATATTGAATGGGTTGCTTCAAATCAAGATTAGAACACAAACTCACAAAAAGAAAGTGTGCATGCGTTTAGAACACACACTCAGAATATATATTGAATGGGTTGCTTCCAATCAAGATTAGAACACAAACTCACAAAAAGAAAGTTTGCATGCGTTCTCTCTCTCTACGTGGTAAACGCGGTAGTGTTACGCGCGGGAGTGTCACATACGCGCTAGTGTCACATACGCGGTTGTGTTACGCGCAGTATTGTTACTCGCGGTAATGTTATACTCGCGGTAGTGTTACACGCGGTAGTGTTACACGCGGTAGTGACGGTCGCGGTAGTGACCAGCACCCGTCCATCTTGATTGTGAACGAAGACGCTACGTGTAGAAAGAAGTGGAACTCTTTAACAACCTTCGTGCACAAAAGAGAGGATGAGGAGGAGTTGTTTCCCTTGCATGGGTGGGCTATTTATGAGGCTTCTTGGATCGCAGCTCAGTAAGTACACGTTCATTTGTGAAATGAAGGATAAAGATCACCAAAACTGTACTTTCATAGCATCAGAAATGTTTAAATCTTGTGCATAAAGATCTCGTTTCCGTCGATCACGGTGTTTATCTGCTTAAAATGCGAACGAGCTCCGGGACATCTCCACACGGAGATGAAAAGGTGTGTTTAGTTTACCGTTCTGCGTCTTTGGGAATCGAAAAAATGATTTTATAGCATAAATGTGTTTGTAGCGAGCATCTGAGCGAGAAATCATGTTGCACGAGAGGCCGTCGCGACTCTCTCGATCAGTCGTCGCCGTGCGAGCCCTCCCTTCGCTTAGGAAAGGTAACTCTAAATTCCCATCCTCGCAGCTTCATGAGAATTTCTGCGTCTTTCTCTGCAGCGTCTTTGCTGTGACGTAAATAAAGAACGATTGCCAACTTGCGTGTCACAGAATAAAAAGCCCGGATGCTCACCTCCCAGATACCCACAATAAATAGTTTGTGGTTTTTTCCCTCATCCAATTTACGTCTAAAAACACAGCTCCTAACTGAAAGTTGAGGCGGACGTCTGAAACAAAAGAGGTAGAGGAATCAAGAAACCGCAACAAGCAGCCAACTCCAGACATGGAATCCACGCTGTGACAGACGTCATGCACATCCCGATACTGAATATCGTCAGGGCGTCATGGTGCACTGACTTACAGTATCAGAGAACAGGCGCGGATCAGTTCACTTTTGGGGGTGTGGGGGGTGGGTGGTGGTGGTTCCAAACTGTTTTAAGAGCGGGTGGGTGGGGGTGGGGGTGGGGGTGGGATGTTCAAGGGCTCAACCGAAACGTGATAGCGGTGTGTGTGTGTGTGTGTGTGTGTTTTTCAGTGCTCAACAGTAACGTGAAAGCAGGGGGGGGGGGGGGCGGAATGCCGACCGTATACGACCACTTCGAGCTCAGCCGAAACGTGAGAGCAGGGGGGGGGGGGGGGGGGTTGGAGGGGGGAGGGCCGTGAGAACGACCCTTTACGTACAGCGGGGGGGGGGGGGGGGGGGGGCAGAGAGACGACCCTATCAGTGCTCAGCCCAAACGTGAGAGTGGGGGGGGGGGGGGGGGGGGGGGATTTTCACTGCACAATATTCCAATCTGACGCATTCTGATAGTCAGTATTACCACTTTCAGGCAGCACATTTTTAACTAATAAATGTTTTTAAGTTGATTTTTTAAAATTTTATTTGTTATTTTTCTGTTGGGGGGGGGGGGGTGGTGGTGTCAGGAAACCTCGGAACCCCCCCCCCCCCCCCCTCGTCCGCCCCTGGAGAACTCCACTGCGTGTGGTCTGCCCTTTGGACCAGAGGCAGGATTGTGGTCGGCCCATCTCTTGGTGTCATCCAGACAGGTTATCCATGGTCTTCCGCTTTCCTGGTTGCCGTCTACTGTGCCTGCCTTGTAGTTGTGGCAAGGTCTTGACAGGGAGTCGTGGCAGTTTACTCGACCAAACCTGACCAGCTTGCAGCCCCGTACAATTTCCAGGAGAGCTTTCTCTCTTCCTGCATAGTCATTGTCTTGCCACATGGTGAAGTAAATGGTCTTCTCTTCTGTGTATGAGATGCATACAAGCTCTCTGTGGCTCTTGTGGTGGAAATGGTCTTCTCTTCTGTGTATGAGATGCATACAAGCTCTCTGTGGCTCTTGTGGTGGAAATGGTCTTCTCTTCTGTGTATGAGATGCATACAAGCTCTCTGTGGCTCTTGTGGTGGAAATGGAAGTCTTCAAAAACAATCATGAATGTCAAAACTAGCATTTCACTGACAGTGAACGCTACACAAGTGCATGGCATGAAACCTGCACGAAATACCTGCTGAAATTTTCAGCTCTGCGTGTAGGATGAATGCATAGTTTACATGAATAATGAACCAATGTTGAACTCTGCATCAAATATCAGAACAAAAATGACCAGATGCCTTTGTCAACTCATTTTACTTGTGTGGTTTGTATCTTACGTGCACTTTGTTTTCTTTCACTTCAGCTACACAAAGCAGTTCAATTACTTTTTGTTTTAAAAAGCAATAATGTATTACTATTTGATTAATAACATATGTTACTATTTCTTGAAATCTCTTATTTTTAATTCACTCTAACCAATACCATATCATCAGCATCATTCATTGCCTACATAAGAGCTATAGATCTATAGAAAGTAATGTGGATGAAATTGCCTTCTCATCAGCATTGAGAGATAGTAATCCAGAAAAAGTATATTTCAGTCACTAGCATGCAGCAGCACATTGAGGTGTTTGTCTGCAGTTATGTTTTGAGCAATGGATTCCTTTGAATACAATGTCATGATCATAATCAATTTCATCTGTATGCTTCTTATTTGTGAATCTCATTACTGATTTCTAATCCTATGTGCACAGAGAACTGCGTACGGCAGTTGCCACTGAATATCCTCATCAGCAGCTGGAGCCTGTACCATGGCTGGTCCCAAGCACACAATGTGCCACTGGCGGACATCTTGCAACACATCAACTTATTTCAGTGGTGTAGCAGGAGAAAAAAAATCTTCACTATGATATCCACTGCAGCCACGAACATCGTCCAACAAATCAGGAACTGTTGGAATACATGGACATGAAGTTTATTATGAAGGAATGGAAGCTCTGACATGTACAACAACAACAACAACAATCCATGAACAATGGCATTTGTCAAGTGCAAAGAGCACACACAGCATGAACCTTCTGGAAGAAAGGTTGAGCAGTCCCACACTCATCATACGGGTGTGTATATATATGTGTGTGTGTGCGTGTGTGCGTGTGTGTGTGCGCGCGCGCATTTGTGTATGTGTGTGTTTTTTGGAAACGTGCTACTTAATTCATGTTTTGTACTCCCTCCTTGTTAAAAGGGCTTGTGAAGCTTATATGAATATGACAATAAAATCACTTTGACGTGCACAGAGAGTCTCTGGAAGTAATTGTGGGTAAATTGCCAATGTGTTCGTCAGTGTTCTAATATAGCAGTAAACAGCAACCACACATTTCAATCGAGAAACATGACATACACACACATACATATATACATACACCATCTCCCTCCCACCCCCCACCCCCCCAAACCAATTTTTTCACAGTCTCTCTAAGAGACTAGGAGAACAAAAACAAAGGGGCTTTGCGGGGCCTTGCGGGGCTTTGCGGGGCCTTGCGGGGCTTTGCGGGGCCTTGCGGGGCTTTGCGGGGCCTTGCGGGGCTTTGCGGGGCCTTGCGGGGCTTTGCGGGGCTTTGCGGGGCTTTGCGGTAAAAAACAGTACCGGTTTATTTGCATGTCCAACTTGATTGTGACCGAAGACGCTACGTGTAGAAAGAAGTGGAACTCTTTAATAACCTTCGTGCACAAAAGAGAGGATGAGGAGGAGTTGTTTCCCTTGCATGGGTGGGCTATTTATGTATGTATGTATGTATTTTCATTTTTACTGCGCCATTATCACGATAAACATGCTCATGGCGCCACAAGACGAAATAAAAAAGTTTTGAGGCCAGTTTTAAATGCGGCCAAGGATGGACTAACCCTCAGACCCTCAGGAAGTTGGTTCCAGAGTCTCGGTCCAACAACGCTGAAGGAGCGGTCACCGAAGCTCCGTAACCTTGTTTGTGGGACAATCAATAGTCTTCTTTTTGAGGAACGGAGATTCCTTGTGGGGTTGTGAGGTCTAAGGAGTTCTCCGAGGTAGGTTGGGGCTTCACCAGTTTCACACTTAAACACGATGGAGAGGGTCTTAAATTCCACCCGTTGGCGAACTGGAAGCCAATGAAGGTCACTGAGAACAGGGGTTATGCGAGCCCACCTCGGCAGTCGCTTCACTACCCTAGCTGCAGAATTCTGAAGACGCTGAAGTTTCTGCAATTGACCGTTGGTAGAGGCTTCTAGGATCGCAGCTCAGTAAGTACACGTTCATTTGTGAAATGAAGGATACAGATCACCAAAACTGTACTTTCATAGCATCAGAAATGTTTAAATCTTGTGTATAAAGATCTCGTTTCCGTCGATCACGGTGTTTATCTGTTTAAAATGCGAACGAGCTCCGGGACATTTCCATCTGTGATCCACACGGAGATGAAAAGGTGTGTTTAGTTTACCGTTCTGCGTCTTTGGGAATCGAAAAAATGATTTTATAGCATAACTGTGTTTGTAGCGAGCATCTGAGCGAGAAATCATGTTTCACGAGAGGCCGTCGCGACTCTCTCGATCAGTCGTCGCCGTGCGAGCCCTCCCTTCGCTTAGGAAAGGTAACTCTAAATTCCCATCCTCGCAGCTTCATGAGAATTTCTGCGTCTTTCTCTGCAGCGTCTTTGCTGTGACGTAAATAAAGAACGAATGCCAACTTGCGTGTCACAGAATAAAAAGCCCGGATGCTCACCTCCCAGATACCCACAATAAATAGTTTGTAGGGTTTTTCCCTCATCCAATTTACGTCTAAAAACACAGCTCCTAACTGAAAGTTGAGGCGGACGTCTGAAACAAAAGAGGTAGAGGAATCAAGAAACCGCAACAAGCAGCCAACTCCAGACATGGAATCCACGCTGTGACAGACGTCATGCACATCCCGATACTGAATATCGTCAGGGCGTCATGGTGCACTGACTTACAGTATCAGAGAACAGGCGCGGATCAGTTCACTTTTGGGGGGGGTGGTGGTGGACCCAAACTGTTTTAAGAGCGGGTGGGTGGGGTGGGGGTGGGATGTTCAAGGGCTCAACCGAAACGTGATAGCGGTGTGTGTGTGTGTGTGTTTTTCAGTGCTCAACAGTAACGTGAAAGCAGGGGGGGGGGGGGCGGAATGCCGACCGTATACGACCACTTCGAGCTCAGCCGAAACGTGAGAACAGGGGGGGGGGGGGGGGTTGGAGGGGGGAGGGCCGTGAGAACGACCCTTTACGTACAGCGGGGGGGGGGGGGGGGGGCAGAGAGACGACCCTATCAGTGCTCAGCCCGAACGTGAGAGTGGGGGGGGGGGGGGGGGGGGGATTTCACTGCACAATATTCCAATCTGACGCAT
>JAWQFJ010024114.1:12500-22500 GCA_034096865.1 Theodoxus fluviatilis | reverse complement strand
TTTAGTAGAAAGATAGAAATCGAGTGTTGTGATGGTCCCTGCTGAGTTTCTCTTTCTTCTGGTCTCTCTCGATTTGACGGCTGGTAATGTACTGTGTGTAAGTCTTTTTCTTCCCCTGGTTATAATGTGCTCTAGTATCAGTTTACAAAAATGATTGTTCTTTTCTTGTGCTTTACCGGGACACGTTGTCAGGCACTTGTGCTTGTTATTTAGACATTATCACGTGGTTGAGCCAGCACTGACACTCTAGTGCATGGAGGCGCTGTAGTGCACGAACAAATGTGATCTATCACGGCCAGCGAGTCGAAAGGAGAAGTTAACTCAATCACTGTTCTAATGCGTGCATGCACGAAACTACTATGATATCCTAGATGTTTTCACTTGTATTTACAGACATTTGAAACGCCTTACAATCGTTTTCTCGGTGTTATGCTTTGTTTTCCATCCATACTGACCAGTAGACAACCAGTGATATTATGACCTTTGAACCTCGAAAAGGAATTTGCAAATTCTTACACACACGTGCCCGCCTGCAACGGCCAACCCGAAGAGTTGAGACATAAGCTAGGGACGCCGTGGGCAAAGGGAGGCAACTCCCAATGCCACGTGTCATCCACACCTATAAAGACTGCAGGCCGGGCATGTTCGACCTCTTTTGACACTTTTGACACGCTGTCGCGTTTCGTTGGCACTTGGCTACTCGTGCTCAGGTTACCTCCAGCCTACTTCGTGTGGCTGTAAAGTGTTTGCAGTTTTCCCTTTGCTGGAGCTTCAGGGAAGTACTTATGGCGTTGCCACTGTTTCTGCGTCATTGTTTGGCGTTCATTGGTTGTCAGTCGGTTCAATTTAGAGGCCATTCTTCGCTCGGGCTTTTTGGGCTCGGGCGGGGTTGTGGTCTCGGTTGAATTGGCAGGTGCGTTGCTTGTATTGCTAGTGCAACGACGGGCTTGTTTTCTTGCCTGTTTGTTTGCTTTAGCTGTTGCTACTACGCGCTCTGTCTGGCGTATGCCTTTCACTCTCCTTGGCGAGGCGACAGGCATGGCGGATAGGAGTGGAGTGGAGTGAGTTCTCGTTCAACTGACAGAACGAGTGGTTTCTCTACCCTCTTCTTTCCCATCTGCACGGGAGTTTGGGTCGAAGTCTGTCTTTTTTTGTGGGTGGCCGCTGCTTTTGGTGGTTACAGTTGTAACTGTGGCGGTGCGTTTTTCCGCACGCCATTGTTGCTGTACTCTCTCTGAGGCCATTTTTTCGCTCGGTACTTCCAAAGATTATAGGTTACACAAAGATAGCTCATGCCGAGCTTTTGCTATATAAAGTTACAAGACGCTCGGAAATGCAGCGCACCAAGCGGGAATGAATATGGGTGAATCAAGGGAAGTAATCCCATCGCTTAGAGACATGTAAAAACTGCTTGTTTGTCGACGCGTTTCTGATGCGTTCCGATCATGTTTGTAAATACATTTACGGTGTAGTGTGTGATAAAATGATTTGCTGCAATAATGGGGGTGTTTTGGCTTTGTTTTTTGTAGCAGGCGTTGTGAAATCGAAATATTTGGTTCATCGAAATGGATGGCTCTGCGCATGTGCGTGAGCCTATAGTCCGTTTAAACATTGCTCTGTCAGTGGAGACGCTACTTACTTCGCACGCCCAGGGAGTTATGCCAAAGATCCGGCCGCGTTAAAGCATGCAAAAAGATTAATTAGATTTAAAACTAATCGAAAATAGTCATATTAGACTGTTTGAACGTATACTTTCTGCACAAAACCCACAGAAGATAAGTAAACAATAAGCTAATGAACTATCTTTGTGTGCGAAGTCAGTATATAGCGTCTCCACTGACAGAGCAATGTTTAAACGGACTATTGGCTCACGCGCATGTGCAGAACCATCTATTTCGATGAACCAAATATTTCGATTTTACAACGCCTGCTACAAAAAACAAAGCCAAAACACGCCCATTATTGCAGCAAATCATTTTATTACACATTACACCGTAAATGTATTCCCAAACATGATCGGAACGCATCAGAAACGCGTCGACAAACAAGCAGTTTATACATGTCTCTAAGCGGTGTGATTACTTCCCTTGATTCACCCATATTCATTCCCGCTTGGGGCGCAACGTGTCTCGATCCTCACAACAATGAGCTAATGAACTATCTTTGTGTAACCTATAATCTTTGGTACTTCTGTACGCGCGTGTTGGCTTCCGTTGAATTGGTAGGTTGGTGGCTAGTAGTTTCTACTGCCAACGGCTTGCTTGTTCATTGTTTGTTTTGGTTTGTCGTTGCTTTGGGTTGCTGGTAGCCGGGTTTGTTCGCCATTTGGCGTTGGTGGCTGTGCTTTACCACGCTAAGGCCCGTCGCACACTAGGCGTCCAAGCAGCCAAGCAGCCAAGCAGCTGGGGTATTTTGAACGCGCAGTACAGTGTGCGAGGGTAGCCGCCGGCTGATTCGGCTGCGCGCACCCAGCCGCTTGCGTCCAAGCGTCAGGCGCTCGGAAGTAGGGTCGTCTCTATTTCCGAGCGCCTAGACGCTTGGACGTGGCCAATCAGATTGTTTGCAAGGGCAGGCAAGAAAACCTCTACAATCTCGGGATGAAAAGTTATTATGATCGTGACAAGACCCGGGAGAGTCTCCTGTGGATTGGGGTGGAGATGAAGAAAGGCTGGAGTGGTAAGTTTGAAATTTCGGCATAGTTTTCGTCAGCGTTCGATTAAACATGTTATTCAAATGATGCAGTGCTGATGTATCTTTTATCTCCGTAGTTTAGCTGTTAAAAACAGTGATGCCATTACAAGGGGTGATAAAGTTTTCTACGAAGTCGAAGGTCCTGCAGAAACTGAACTCGGAACTGAGATGATTAGAAGTAATCCACACACTACATTGCAGCCTAGAATTTTCACGGCTCCCAACGTGTCGGAGTGTTAATTTCTAATCTACATTGCAGTGATATTGTGCACGTGTCACCTTTGTTGTTTTTATTACCTCAGAGAAGAGAAGAAACAGCTCTTACATTACAAAAAGTTACATTTACTTGAATTACATATTTGCTGCTTGCTTGTTGCTCACTTGTAACTCCTTCCAAATATTTGATGAGTGCTGTCGTCTGCAATGAACAAATGACTTGGTAATAATCAGTACTATTCAATTTTTGTTTTGACCGTAGTTACTTGGTTGTTAAATATTTGCACTATCAATCATCATTGTGGCTATGGTCATGTGACGGAACGTATGTTGAATACCGCTGCTCTGATAATTTCTTCATAGAGCATTCAACTGCTTTTAATAAAAATCATGAGAAGAGTAGCTTTTGACAACACAGCACAGGAACGCACACACACACACACACACACACACACACACACACACACACACACACACACACACACACACACACACACAGAGTCTCGCACACAAACATACACACAGGCAAACATAAACTGACGTACACACAGACACACACACACATGGACACACAACACACACACACACACACACACACAAACACACACACACACAAACACACACACACGCACACACACACACACACACACACACACACACACACACACACACACGCACTCACACACACACACACACACACACACACACACACACACACACACACACACACACACACACACACACACAAACAAACACACACACGGATCAATCGCTTGATCGAGTGGCACCTATTTACAACGGGACAGCAGAGATCGTCACAGACGAATACACACGCAGAAACCTTGCTTAACACTATAAATAACACATCGACAGCCTAGAGAAATATCAGGCTCGGCACCACAGTCACCCTAAGTAGAGCCTGCGACAGGTATTCGAAGTGGTCGAAAACTGAACGCGAAGCAGTCGAGTAGTGGTCGCGATTGACATCAACAACCGTGACACGCTGAGTAGGTCACGGTGACAACAACAAGCGAGCGGTCAACTCTGACAGATCGAGTCTACTCTCTCACCTGTCAAGTGACATCATTGGAAGAAATAATTATCACACGATATCATTTCAAGCTTACGCAGTTGCAGTTCCCCCATAACTCAGCACAGAAAGACTGCAGTGTCAGTCGAGCGACGCGATGATTCTAACGCGTCAATACAGGTTTTCTCGGTCAGTCTCGGTTTCTGCGCGAGACTTTCCAAATATGGCAAGTGCCGCTCGCGTCAAGCTGCGAGTGTGCGAGATGAGGACGCAAGCGGCTCACAGCTAGCGGCCAAGCGTCGTAGGACGCAAGCAGCTTGCGTCACAAATGGACGCCTAGTGTGCGACGGGCCTAATGTCGGGCGTGACGCTTCTCCGCTCGCCTTGTCGAACGGCAGGGGTACCGGCGCTGTAAGGACTGGAGTGGGAGGGGTGCTCGTTCACAGGCTGAACGAGTGCTCCTTCTCTCCTTGCTTTTTCCACGTCCACAGGTTTTTTTTAGTCGGACGTTGTGTTTTGTTCGCGTGCGTTCGCTTCTTAGCTGTGCTGTTAAGAGGCAGTGGTGCGTTTCGTGTATGGCGGACTGCACCAACGCTGCTTAGTGTGCGTTTGGGAAGTGGGCGCTTGGACATTGAATGCAAGCGCTAGTTCTGGGTTGCGTTGGCGTGTCGTTGCTATGTTGTGCGCCCAACGCCTGGCTGGTGTGTTCGTTTGTTTGCTTGCCTTCGCGTTCGCTGTTGTTGCTGCGCTGTGCGCTATTCCCGGGCTTCGGGTCTGGCGCCTTGCTGTGAGCGTTTTTGGCGTCCCTCCTTCACGCTGCGCGTGTTAGAAGGGTGCGTACTCATGGCGTCAGCAAAGCGGGGCCGACGAGGTCGGGGGGAGGGAGGCAATCTTGCTCTTTACGAGTGAGTTATTCTGCTCTCATTCCTTCTCTTGCGTCCACACGTCGGTCGGTTTTGCGTGCTCCCGGGGCCTTTCCTGAGTTGACAAGTGGCGCTGCGGAGTTCGGTCTTCGCATGCTGTTGTTGCTATGCCCACCATGTGGTCTGCTTAGATGGTAAACTCTGTGCTGGGTCTGCATTTGCTTTCTCTGCTGGTGTGGTAGGGGCGAGGGGGGGGGGGGGGGGGGGTTCTAGCTCGGCCCCTCCCCTGTCCCGTGCATGTGGGAGAGGCGTTTGCTGTCTTCTCCTCTTCTGTTTCTTTCGGCGGGTCAGACCGCTGTTTTGTTTTGCTTTCAGCCCTACGCACCACGTGTCCAGGTTGTCGGGCCTGCTGGGCAGGTGGACTGCCTTGCCCAGTGTTCTGGTTTCAACCCTGCGCACCGCGTGTCCGGCTGGTCGGGTGAGGTCAGGCTGGGACCTGCCTTACCCGGATTTGTGGTTCCTGTCCCCATGCTCCTGGGCAGGTGTGCGAGCCGTTCGGCTCAGCCTGGGACGTTTTGTCAGGTGTGGCCCGTTCCGCTCCCTCGGGTGGTGCTGCACTGCGGCACTCTGACGGCAGAGCGTAGCTCCCGGCCTCCAGCTGACACTGCTTGGTTCGGTGAGCACGCCGCGTCTCTTCCCGGGGGTTCCCCTGTGCCCACCCTTGTGCTCCCGACAGGTCGAGCAGGGCGGAGCGGCACCCCCTCCGCGCTCCCGCTAGGTCGAGCTCGGACAGGTACGTATTGGGTAGATGTCGGCAGAGCGTAGCTCGCGGCCTCCAGCTGACACTGCTTGGTCCGGTGAGCACGCCGCCTCTCTTCCCGGGGGTTCCCCTGTGCCCACCCCTGTGCTCCCGGCAGGTCGAGCATAGCGGAGCAGCACCCCCTCCGCGCTCCCGCAAGGTCGAGCTCTGCGGTGGGACCACGGCAGAGCGTTGCTCCCGGCCATCCAGCTGACACTGCTTGGTCCGGTGAGCATGCCGCTGTCGGCGACTGAACGGTCCGCCCCAAACTGTGGTCCCCCCTCTGCTACGTTCTTTCTATAGTCCGTTTCAACATTGCTATCTGCTCCCACCACTATCTGCTCATGCGCGAGAATCCCAAAAGACTGCGCGCGATCGGAAATAGACATTGGAAATTCGTCTCAGTCTGGATGGTCCCCTCACACTGGTAAGTAGGTATTTGTTCTTGCAACAATGAATAGATCAACATGTGTTTGCATTAATCGGACATATATTGCAGCGTAATGTTTTCTATGAGCAGAGGTTATGGGGTTATAACTTATCTTTTCTAAACTTACCCTCGCTCAAGTACCGAAGTCGGAGATAGAGATTTCATCCAGACTTTTAATACAAGAGAGGAGGGGGGGGGGGGACCATTGGGCCCATGCCTATTAAAATAACACAAGAGAGAGAGGGGGACCATTGGGCCCATGCCTATTAAAATAACACAAGAGAGAGGGGGGGGGGGACCATTGGGCCCATGCCTATTAAAATAACACAAGAGAGAGAGGGGGGGACCATTGGGCCCATGCCTATTAAAATAACACAAGAGAGAGAGAGGGGACCATTGGGCCCATGCCTATTAAAATAACACAAGAGAGGAGGGAGGGGACCATTGGGCCCATGCCTATTAAAATAACAAAAGAGAGAGGGGGGGGGGACCATTGGGCCCATGCCTATTAAAATAACACCAAAGAGAGGGGGGACCATTGAGCCCAAGCCTATTAAGATAACTCAAGAGAGAGGGGGGTGGGCCCATTGGGCCCATGCCTATTAAAATAACAAAAGAGAGGGGGGACCATTGGGCCCATGCCTATTAAAATAACACAAGAGAGGGGGGGACCATTGGGCCCATGCCTATTAAAATAACGCAAGAGAAGGGGGTGACCATTGGGCCCATGCTTATTAAAATAACACAAGAGAGGAGGGGGGGACCATTGGGCTCATGCCTATTAAAATAACACAGAGAAAGGGGGGGGGGGGCCATTGGGATCATGCCTATTAACATAACAAAAGAGAGTGGGGACCGTTGGGCTCATGCCTATTAAAAAAACAAAAGAGAGGGGGGGGGGGAACCATTGGGCCCATGCCTATTAAAATAACACAAGAGAGGGGTGGGGGGAACCATTGGGCCCAGGCCTATAAAAATAACACAAGAGAGGGGGGAGGGGGGGAAAAATTGGGCCCAATGGGCCTCCCCCCTCTCTTGTTTTATTTTAATAGGCATGGGCCCAATGGTCCCCCCTCTCTTGTGTTATTTTAATAGGCATGGGCCCAATGGTCCCCCCCTCTCTTGTGTTATTTTAATAGGCATGGGCCCAATGGTCCCCCCCCTCTCTCTTGTGTTATTTTAATAGGCATGGGCCCAATGGTCCCCCCTCTCTCTTGTGTTATTTTAATAGGCATGGGCCCAATGGTCCCCCCCTCTCTCTTGTGTTATTTTAATAGGCATGGGCCCAATGGTCCCCCCTCCTCTTGTGTTATTTTAATAGGCATGGGCCCAATGGTCCCCCCCTCTCTCTTGTGTTATTTTAATAGGCATGGGCCCAATGGTCCCCCCTCTCTTGTGTTATTTTAATAGGCATGGGCCCAATGGTCCCCCNCCCTCTCTTGTGTTATTTTAATAGGCATGGGCCCAATGGTCCCCCCCTCTCTTGTGTTATTTTAATAGGCATGGGCCCAATGGTCCCCCCTCTCTTGTGTTATTTTAATAGGCATGGGCCCAATGGTCCCCCCTCTCTTGTGTTATTTTAATAGGCATGGGCCCAATGGTCCCCCCTCTCTTTTGTTATTTTAATAGGCATGGGCCCAATGGTCCCCCCCCTCTCTTGTGTTATTTTAATAGGCATGGGCCCAATGGTCCCCCCCTCTCTTTTGTTATTTTAATAGGCATGGGCCCAATGGGCCCCCCTCTCTCTTGTGTTATTTTAATAGGCATGGGCCCAATGGTCCCCCCCTCTCTCTTGTGTTATTTTAATAGGCATGGGCCCAATGGTCCCCCCCTCTCTTGTGTTATTTTAATAGGCATGGGCCCAATGGTCCCCCCCTCTCTCTTGTGTTATTTTAATAGGCATGGGCCCAATGGTCCCCCCCCTCTCTTGTGTTATTTTAATAGGCATGGGCCCAATGGTCCCCCCCCTCTCTTTTGTTATTTTAATAGGCATGGGCCCAATGGTCCCCCCTCTCTTTTGTTATTTTAATAGGCATGGGCCCAATGGTCCCCCCCCTCTCTTGTGTTATTTTAATAGGCATGGGCCCAATGGTCCCCCCCTCTCTCTTGTGTTATTTTAATAGGCATGGGCCCAATGGTCCCCCCCTCTCTCTTGTGTTATTTTAATAGGCATGGGCCCAATGGTCCCCCCCCCTCTCTTGTGTTATTTTAATAGGCATGGGCCCAATGGTCCCCCCTCTCTCTTGTGTTATTTTAATAGGCATGGGCCCAATGGTCCCCCCCTCTCTTGTGTTATTTTAATAGGCATGGGCCCAATGGTCCCCCCCTCTCTCTTGTGTTATTTTAATAGGCATGGGCCCAATGGTCCCCCCCCCCTCTCTCTTGTGTTATTTTAATAGGCATGGGCCCAATGGTCCCCCCCCCTCTCTTGTGTTATTTTAATAGGCATGGGCCCAATGGTCCCCCCCTCTCTTTTGTTATTTTAATAGGCATGGGCCCAATGGTCCCCCCCTCTCTTGTGTTATTTTAATAGGCATGGGCCCAATGGTCCCCCCTCTCTCTTGTGTTATTTTAATAGGCATGGGCCCAATGGTCCCCCCCTCTCTCTTGTGTTATTTTAATAGGCATGGGCCCAATGGTCCCCCCTCTCTCTCTGGTGTTATTTTAATAGGCATGGGCCCAATGGGCCCCCCTCTCTTTGGTGTTATTTTAATAGGCATTGGCCCAATGTTCCCCCCATCCTCTCTTTTGTTATTTTAATAGGCATGGGCCCAATGGTCTCCCTCCCCCTCTTGTTTAGCTTAAGATTACACCCGAATCACGCGGACCGTTAAGGTGCATGGAGTACAGTACCGCTGAGCAAGTACGTTTGTCACAAAACGCAGATACATTAACGCGGCCGGATCTTAGCATAACTCCCTGGGCGTGTGAAGTCAGTAGGGTTTCGACTGACAGAGCAATGTTGAAACGGACTATACGGTCGCGCGCAGTTGTTTGGGATTCTCGCGCATGAGCAGATAGCGGAGGAGGGACCAAAGTTTGGGGCGGACCGTTCAGTCGCTGACACCGCCCCTCTTCCCGTGCGATCCTCTGTGCCCGCCCCTGCGCTCCCGACAGGTCGAGCTCTGCGGTCGGGCAACGGCAGAGCGTTGCTACTGGCCGTTCAGCAGACGCTGTTTGGTTCGGTCAGCATGCCGCCCTCCTTCCTGCAAGCCCATGTGCCCCTCCCCTGCGCTTTCGCAGGGTCGAGCGGGGTGGTGAGGTGCAGGCATGGGTCGGGTTTCTCCTCTGACTCCGTGGTCGTCGACTGTGTTTCTCCCAGAGGGGAGGCGAGTCTAGAACGACTGGATCAGAGTCCAGCGAGTTGGCATACACGGTTCGCGGACCATGGTTCCAATGCGGCTGGGGATGAGGGGTGGGACGTTGAGTCGATCGACCAACGCTACTATCACTCTCTGTCTGGGGACTTCTTCTGTGAGGAACCGCTTGGCTCGGCTGCGGTTCGTCCCTCTCTTGTGCGCTGTTCCAGTGTTCTGCCGCGCGAACTTCGTTCGACTCCTACGCGCGCACACGCTCTGCAGCGGGCTTTTGCCATGTGGCGTCGCCAAGTTCCGACAGCGCTTTTTTGAGGGTAGTGCGGGACGGATATAAACTTCCTTTCACGACCCCTCCGCGTCTGTCACGTGAGCCTCTTGCTTTTCCTGAACCCTTTCACCCTGAGAGGGTAAAGGTGTTGGAAGAGGAGGTCGCTTTTCTGCTGTTTAGCAGGTTGTTCAGGAGGTGTCTCTTGCTTCACCAGGGGTTTACTCCAGCATTTTGGCGGTTGCGAAACATTCTGGGGGGTTTTGCCCGGTTCTAGACCTCTCTCGGTTGAACACTTCTGTTCGCGAGATGCCTTTTAAGATGGAATCTGCCAGGTCGGTGCGTGATGCAATCCGCTCCGGCGATTTTGCCACGCCATTACACCTGCA
>JAWQFJ010024114.1:0-7500 GCA_034096865.1 Theodoxus fluviatilis | reverse complement strand
CTATGTGAAACAGAAACTTTGCGATGCAAGACAAAAAGTTACATAGGAGGGATTATGTGAAATGATAAAAGATAAGTGATTGCATTGCTAGAAGTTCCGATCACATTGCAGTTCTAGAATAGTTCTGCCGAAATATACTTGTACTGTGTAGACAGAAAGGTATTCAGATATGGTACAGCCATGAACTTAGATGTGTACGCAAAAGATGCGTATGTAACTCTGCGCCCATTGTGCCGAGAGGAGGATGAGGACGAACACCACTTTTTGTTTGTCCTGCACTACAGAATCTATGTGAACATTACTTGTCAATGCATGTAGAGACACATTGTGAACATCCTGAGAGAAAAAACGCCTCTTCTGAATATGACAGCAAGGTAATAACCAGAGCCACTAGTGTGTATTTCTATGCAAAGCTTTCAACGCAGCTTTCACGCTAACTTCACATGAAAGCATCGATTTGTACTTCGATGACTAACTATAAAATTTGAAGAATTCAGATCGCTGTCACATATATCTCACCCACTATAACATTGCACGGTATGTCAGTTAAATGGGCTGGAGGCTTTTTCAATAAACAGTTCGTCCGTTCGTTCGTCCGTTCTCTTTTTATCTCTCTTTCACTCTCGCTCTTTGTGTATGTGTGTGTGTGTGTGCGCGCGCGTGCGTGTGTGTTTGTGTGCGTGTGTGTGTGTGTGCGTGTGTGTGAGAGTTTTCATATGTGCATGCACTAATATATGTGTTCGTTGTCGTAACGTTTGTGGAATAAACAAATCTGATTTCATCTAAACTGCATTAGAGTGTAGTATCAGGTACTGATAATTTTGGGTTTGACCCGACGTGTTTGCTGAAAACACGCCTCGCAAGGTGGAAAAGCTTGTGACAGCGCGGAAAGCGACAGCAATTCATGGATGGAATGGGTCCAAAGTTGGCGGGAAAAGAGAATTGTGTAAAGCACGGACATCTCTCCCCGACCTGTCACAAGTTTATAGACTTCTTACAAACCATGGTGGAACTGTCAGTGGAACTTCAGCCAAACTCTCCATTGTAGTGAAATGTATAGTAAATTATGGAATATCTGCCTCGTTTTCCAAAATACATAGTTGCTTCCTGCGACTTGGGACATGTGAAGCATTGCAACAGGTACAGCCATCCATTTGTCCGAAACCGCTGCACAGGAAATGACCGATTTACACCGATATGACGTAATGTATCTGACTCTCTCCTCACACACTCACACACTTCATCGGTTGTCGCTTGCTTCAAGGACGACCGACTCCGCTCCAATTCCTGTGGGTCCTTTGATGGCTCTGCAGACCCAGTCTGGAGCGGCAAAGTTTAAAGCAGGTGGGGCACTGGAAGTCCGTGGCTGTCACGGGGGCTGCTGCCGCTCTGTGTCGCCTCTCACGGGCTGCTGCACGATGCTGGCGACGCTCCTCCTCCAGCGCTGCGGATGCCTTGCGAGTGATTGCTCTTCACCGAGGGCAATCATCCTCCTCCTGCTGCTCCTGCTACTCCTGTGGCTCCTTCTCTTGCTGCTAGTGCTCCTCATCCTGCTGCTACTGCTACTCCTCCTCCTCCTCCTGTTCTTTCTCCTGCTGCTACTGCTTCTCCTCCTCCTGCTCCTCCTCTTGCTGCTCCTGCTCCTCCTACTGCTGCTTCTCTTCCTTCTCTTGCTTGTGCTCCTATTGTAAGTTCAGTTAGTCCGCCTATGTAGATACTACTGCTCTCCCCTCCAAGATGCTGGGCAAGCACATTTCCCAAAATACCCAAAGACCATCCCTGGCCAGTGCGGCCTTGGCACATGTGTTCCCCATCATCACCGCGACCTCTGTCCATCGAGTGCTGACTCCTGCACCTACCTATGACCTCTATCGCCACTACGTTACGAGAGCTCTCTTTATTTTTGTTACCTTTACTGCCCGAGTCTCCAATAAACCTCCCTACCACTGAGCAAATTTGTTATCGTTGCCTGCTTCCTGCTTCCTACTTACACGGTTTCGACTGTTTCCACACCGTGTAACAACTGGTGGAGATGTGGGGTAGGCTCCGTTCCATCGTCCCGAGCTATCTCCGTACCTCACGCTAGCTGTGAATCACCAACTGCTCCAGCTGCGCAGCGGAACCATGTCACCCTCCAAAGACCTACATACTCCCGGGAAACTTCTCCACTCTTGTGTCTTCTTCAATAGCAGGAGTTGCGCCGCGTCGAACGCTTCTCGACTTTGATGGCGTAACCACCGTCTCCTGCTAGGTATTGCACCATCTCGACCTTTCCTCTACTAGTCACTGCTCCAGCTGCAGCCGCACTGTCCTCTACCTCTCCCGTCGCCGCTGGACATCCAGTCACCTCTTCTACTGCTGCCGGATTGCCTCCTGCCCAATCATCGCAGAATCACCCCATGCGCCGATTATCGTGGACACCTGAACATCTCTTGTCCCGCTGCTGGATCGCTCCTTGCCCACAACCGTCGCTGGAACGGCCTCTACACCGCCTGCTGCCTTTGCTGCCGCCAGATTTATCCACCCACCCCTTCCTGCTGACTGCTGGACACGCCTCAACGCTCCTCTACATCTCGCGCTTTGCCTCACGTCGTTCTCCGCCTCGTCTACGTCCTCTCTGTGCAGTGACTTCTGCGCATAGACTATGACATTCCTTCATACTTTTCTCCGTCGGAATACTGTGTTTTGTGTGGACTGACATTCATGTAATGATTCCGACGAGATTCTCTTGTTTCGTGCATTCGGTAAGACAAACCCTCTCTCTTCCATTGTCTTTCTCCGTGCAAATGAGTGGGTTTTCTCTCTCCGTATATCTCACTGATGAGACTAGGTATTTTGCTTTGTATTTGTGGCGTGACAGCCATGTACGTTGTATTTGTGGCGTGACAGCCATGTACGTTGTATTTGTGGCGTGACAGCCATGTACGTTGTATTTGTGGCGTGACAGCCATGTACGTTGTATTTGTGGCGTGACAGTCACGTACGTTGTATTTGTGGCGTGACAGCAAAATACGTTGTATTTGTGGCGTGACAGCCATATACGTTTTATTTGTGGCGTGACAGCCATGTACGTTGTATTTGTGGCGTGACAGCCATATACGTTGTATTTGTGGCGTGACAGCCATGTACATTGTATTTGTGGCGTAACAGTCGTGTACGTTGTATTTGTGTCGTGACAGTCACGTACGTTGTATTTGTGGCGTGACAGCCATGTACGTTGTATTTGTGGCGTGACAGCCATGTACGTTGTATTTGTGGCGTGACAGCCATGTACGTTGTATTTGTGGCGTGACAGCCATGTACGTTGTATTTGTGGCGTGACAGCCATGTACGTTGTATTTGTGGCGTGACAGTAGTGTACGTTGTATTTGTGGCGTGACAGCCATGTACGTTGTATTTGTGGCGTGACAGTGACGACGTTGTATTTGTGGCGTGACAGCCATGTACGTTGTATTTGTGGCGTGACAGCCATGTACGTTGTATTTGTGGCGTGACAGTCGTGTACGTTGTATTTGTGACGTGGCAGCCATGTACGTTGTATTTGTGGCGTGACAGTCGTGTGCGTTGTATTTGTTCCGAGACAGCCATGTACGCTGTATTTGTGGCGTGACAGCATGTATGTTGTATTTGTGGCGTGACAGCCATATACGTTTTATTTGTGGCGTGACAGCCATATACGTTGTATTTGTGGCGTGACAGTCATGGACATTGTATTTGTGGCGTGACAGTCACGTACGTTGTATTTGTGGCGTGATAGCCATGTACGTTGTATTTGTGGCGTGACAGCCATGTACGTTGTATCTGTGGCGTGACAGTCATGTACGCTCTATTTGTGGCGTGACAGTCATGTACGCTGTATTTGTGGCGTGACAGTCATGTACGTTGTATTTGTGGCGTGACAGTCATGTACGCTGTATTTGTGGCGTGACAGTCATGTACGCTGTATTTGTGCCTTGACTGTCACGTCCGATGTATTTGTGGCGTGACAGCCATGTACGTTGTATTTGTGACGTGACAGCCATGTACGTTGTGTGTTTGTGACGTGACAGTCATTTACGTTGTATTTGCGAGGTGAAACCGATTCAACTCTCTCCGCAACCACGACAAAGAAATCACCCACACCCCTTCCTCCAACCCACCACAGCCAGTTTCGTCCATCATTGTGATTCCGCACAGTCTACAGTCTATGCAGCGACACTCCTGTATCGATTTAACTAGTCACTTTTGGTCGTAACGACTAAGTAATGGAACCATTAAAAAATCGAGATTCGGCGTAGTGGCTCGACCTGTTGGCAGTTGTGCGAGATGATCACGTGCCATGGTTCAGTCCCGGTTCGGGGTGACTATGTTCAAACACTATTATCAAACCATGTCTGCATCTCCTTATAAATGGAGCGTCAGCACCAGAGTGACTCTTACAAAGCTGGATGTCAAGCTGGTGTTTAAAGCCTGCACTCACTAGAAATGCCATTCTCATTTTATCTCAATCACCGCTTCTTACCGAGCACTTACATGTTCAACATCTGATGAAATTTCGTGATTCATACACTTGACGACTGTTGGGTATTTACACAGTATTTTACTGTTAAATTTGTTCTCGTGTCTTGTCAACCAGCAGTAAAGGGAGTTACACCCAGTCAACATTGGAGGCGTGAGTTGTCTCACCTTTGACCACAGAGCGTAATAAGGGAAGCCACTCGTGTCGCCTCCCGGTCACAACGCGGAAACGTTCATTTCTGCCTGCCTGCCTGCCTGCCTGTCTGTCTGTCTGTGTGCGTGTCTGTCTGCGTGCGTGTCTGCCTGCGTGCGTGTCTGCTTGCGTGCGTGTCTGCCTGCGTGCGTGTCTGCCTGCGTGCGTGTCTGCCTGCGTGCGTGTCTGCCTGCGTGCGTGTCTGCATGCCTGTGTGTCTGCGTGCGTACGCCTACCTGCTTGCCAGCATGTTTGCCTGCCGTTTTGTTTGTTTGTTTCTATGTATATCTGCCTATCTGTGTATACAGGTCTCTCTGTGCGTCTGTCGATTTCTGTCTGTGTGTGTGTGTTTGTGTGTGTGTGTGTTAGCCCGTGATTGTGTATGTGTGTGTGTGTGCGCGAGCGTGCATGTGTTTGTTTATGTGTGTGTTTGTGTGTGTGCGCGCGCGCGTGCATACTTGTGTTTGTGTATGTGTGTGTGTGTGTGTGTGTATTTGTGTATGTTTGTGTGTGTTTGTGTGTTTGTGTGTTTGTGTGTGTGTGTGTGTGTGTGTATGTGTGTGAGTGTGCACGCGTGCGTTCATAAAAATGTGCAAAACACCCTTGGTTCTGTGGATTTACAAAGTTGTCATTTACTAAGTCAAAATATCACTGGTGGCTGAAGGGGGACATTTTTTAGTCAATAGAGGACACCACAGAACAAATTATTTTATTTTCATAATTTCCAGTTAGACAATCTATATATAAGTGATGCCCACTCGTAATGGTGTATTTTATAATACCGTTTGATTTTCATAACGCTTCTAAGAAGATCTCCTTGTCAGACGAGGTGGCGAGTGAAGGCCAGGTGTTGGTATTTCTTTCTGATTGGAAGAGGAGCGTGGTAGTGTTTCTTGGGGTTGGATATTGGATTTGGGGACCCGTTGTTGCTGCATATGGTTAGGACTCAATCTTCCAAGGTGCTTTGAACTCAAGGTCGGGTCTTTATGATCTGACCCTTTCCCAGTACCCCCTGGTAGCCTCTTCAGCTGCCTGGAGTTGCCCCTGGCTGAGCCATTAGAGCCGATCCCTAAGTGTAGCCACCAGGGACTTCTGCTGATGACGGGAGCTTTGAGTGGCTCCAGCTTAATGATACACACACTACACTCTTCATGCAGGTTCCTTGATCTCATCAGAGGCTGAGGGACAAGGCTCTAAGTAAACATCACATAAAAGCAATTTTTGTTTGATTCAAACTTCAATTTACTACATAAACATTTAAGGGAACCAAAGGTAATCAATGTAAAACACATCACCGAGAACTGTCAGAAGCTGATACATATAGGTGACTAATAAAAAAGTTACACGGGTCAGACACAAGAAGCCACAAAGATGCCTGGCACGCATGCTCATGAGACATTTAGGTGTCCTCCAAGACGAGAGAGAGAGAGAGAGAGAGAGAGACAGAGACAGATACAGAGACAGAGACAGAGACAGAGAGACAGAGAGAGAGAGAGAGAGAGAGAGAGAGAGAGGGACATACACAGAGAGAGAGGGACAGACAGAGAGTTAGGAAGACGCACAGAGAGAAAGACAGAGAGAAAGAGAGAGAGATAGATAGAGAGAGAGACAGAGAGAGAGAGAGAGAGAGAGAGAGAGAGAGAGAGAGAGAGAGAATAAGAATAATAATAATAATACAGATTATTTCTACGCACATACCTTATAATGAGAAAGTCTACACTCATACAAATCATGCTAACACTCGCACACTGTACAGTTGAAATAAAATAAAAATTAAATACAATACAATTAATTAAGTAACAGGCAATAAACAAAACACGAAACATAAAAGAGGCGCCTTGTGAAGCACTTCACTGCTCGTCAGGAAAGACTGACCGGAACAGGTGTGTCTTGAGGGAGGTTTTGAACTGGGACATGGAATCAGAGTGACGGACAGGGAAAGGTAGGCTATTCCACGTTACAGGGCCGATGTAAGAAAAAGCTCGCTGTCCTTGGGTTTTCTTTTCGCGACGGGGGACATTTAACGTATTGGTGTCTGCAGCTGAACGGTTATTTCTAGAGGGGGTGTAGACAGTGAGAATTTCTTTGAATGCGTGTGGTGCAGTTTGATTGAAGAAGTTGAAGCACATAGTGGCTAGCTTATACTCTGTCCTCTGAGCGACGAGGAGCCAATGCAGTGCACGAAGGAGTTTGGATGTGGGAGTTCTCTTGGGACATCTAAAGACTAATCTAACAGCAGTGTTTTGGACTTTTTGCAGTTTGTTTAGCAGAGTGTCAGGAATGCCGGCAAGAAGAGAATTTCCATAATCAAGACGGGACAAAACAAGGGAATGACAAGGGTTTGAGTGGCCTGTTGTGAAAGATAGTGACGAATAGTGCTAATTTTTCCTTAACTCGTAGTAAGCTAACTGGCAAACTTTGTTCACATGAACTCTCATAGAAATTTCATCATCGAAGAGAGAGAGAGAGAGAGAGAGAGAGAACGAACGAACGAACGGTTTATTTGTTAGGCCACGGGCCTATCACAACTACAACATTGAATCATCTGCAGCAACAATCTGTACAGCATCTTGTCTTCGCTTAAATGCATAGTACATGTACATAGCCAATGAACGTATTTTTCCAAATTCCTGTGAGGACAATAAGGTTCCCAGTTCTTCCTTTGTGTACGTGTTACTGAGTATTGAGGCATATCGCTGTCTTAGGTCTTCATACACTGGACAAGCAAGGAGAAAGTGCACTTCACATTCAACTTCTTCTCTGCAAGCGGGGCATATATATAATTTATCTGAGCCATCGTTGTAAAATCT
>JAWQFJ010024112.1:12500-17978 GCA_034096865.1 Theodoxus fluviatilis | reverse complement strand
ACAATTCCGATGTGTACAGTAACACTGGTTGTACTTGAGCATAAAAGAGTTTGAAATACACATTTAGTGCAACCCATGCAGGTTTTCTAAGACACTTATTCACCTGTATCAGTGCAGATCTAGCCCTCTGAACGAGGTCAAGCTGTAACATATTAAAATACATTCTGGAAGTAAACAGTGCCCCCAGATATTTATATTCATGAACAATCTCGAGTTCCTGTGTTCCAAAGAACCACTTCTCATGTTGTGCAAGGTACCCGCCATTAAAAAACACCATAACTTTTGTTTTTTGTTGATTCACTTCGATACCTTCAGCGTCTGCCGCCTTTTTGAGATTATTCAACTGATTCTGTAAACCTATAACAGTGTCTGATACAAGTACAATGTCATCTGCAAACAAAAACAGATATACAACTGAAAGGTCAAGCGTGAGTTGGACGCCCTGTTTTCCATTCTTAATATCGAATTTGGCCACATAATTGACAAGAAGAGAGAAAATTATCGGGCTCATTTTGCATCCCTGCTTCAATCCCCGTTCACATGCAAATGAGTCACTGTACCCTCCGTTGCATCTTACGCAACCTTTTACGTCACTATAGATTGCTTTGAGCATCTGAAGTAATCTCCCCTTCATCCCATACCCTCAAGAAGTTTCCCTGAAACGTTTCTGTTAACACAATCAAAAGCTTTTTAAAAATCAAGAAATGTGACAACTATTCTTACGTCGGGATACTCACAAAGGAAGGGTAGCCGGGGTCGGACTGACAACAGTACCAAAAATACGTCGTGACAAAAGCTTTTAGTCGGAAGCTTTTGTCACGACGTATTTTTGGTACGTCGGGATAAATATCTATCTACTATTGTATGTAGAATACATACGCTGTCCACTGTCGAATATCCCTTTTTGAAACCCGCTTGTTCTTTCCCAACAATATCTCTATTTTCTGACCATTCCTGTATTCTGTTGCTAAGCACTGAAGTAAATATTTTACTAAACGTACTGTTCAGAGATAGTCCTCTGTAGTGTCTGGAACTGAAGGGTCGCCTCGTTTATAGATCGGCAGTATTACATATGCGGTCCAGATTGTAGGATACACTCTTTTTTCAAACATGTCATTAAACAGTTCGGTTATGCATGATACAAGGAGACGAGATGTACATTTCATCATTTCCGCTAATACTTTGTGATGACTCGATGCCTTCCTCGTTTTAATTTTACCTATAGCTGTCTCCACTTCTTCTATGATTATATCAGTATCAAGGTAGGAGGCGTCTACTTCATTAACTTGATCTAGTGTTCTATACTCAATAAAATTATCCACAACTGTCTCTTTGAAGATATTGTAGAAATGGTCGCGCCAAACTTCATCTACAATATGGCATTGAATCATCGAAGTAGAGTTTATTTTCCTAACTTGTCTCCAGAATAAAGATGAGTAATGAATATTTTCCACGAGGGTAGAAACAAAATTGTTCTTATACGGTTTTGTTTTCTCTAATCAATTGTTTATATTTATTTCTTTGTATTGCCTGTGTCACTTTGTCATGGTTTGATAGTAGAGAAAAGAAGTAAGGAGACTTTTGTCCAAATTCAGAATTTTATTCGCAAAGCTTTCTGGGCCAAGTATGTTCCTTCATCAGTGCAGTGATAGTCTACACGCGATTATATATATATAGGCCCTGTGATCAAAGTTCACAACACTCGGGGTCGTGGGGTATGCGGCACGGGGTACAGGCAGCGAAAACGGCGGCGGGTGAGGACATCGCAACGGGAAAGGGGGTGGGGCGACAAAAAAGGGGGGCAGTAGTAAGCATGTGGGTCTCGGGAAAAGGAGAGCCCAAACTCAAAATCTAAGGTCGAGAGACCTGTAGGACTGCAGAAAAACCGCTCACGCGTACATACAGACGAACCGACAGAACGGAGCGACGAATGGACAGGTAGACAGGACAGAGAAAAAAGGACGCTCAGAATCTAAATGTTATGGCAGAAAAAAACCTTGTAGGCAGGAACATTGAACTGATTGTTTAATTCATTAATTCACTGCTTTTAAAATCCAAGCAACTGTCAAATTTTGTCGCAACTGCTGTCCGAGAGGATTGAAGGACCTAACACAGGGCACAACCGATGCCAGCAGTCGGTGGAACAGCTTAGGAGCACTGACACTGTTTCAAGTAGCTTTGATGAGAGAGATAGGAATAGTGTCACAGCTGCAGTGGAAGCCTAACATTGGAGACTGGTGTGGCAAAGTACATCCAGCAACTGACGAGGCACACGCTACACGCTCTGGTCACGAGTAACAGGGGACGCCGCTCTGCATGAGTGTTGTGGTCGATGCACGCTTTGCGCCATGCACACACGTCCATACGCTATCTCGCTTCGTCACGTCCTTGCCACTAGGGCAGAGGCTGACGGCCGTCACACTGCATACAAGTTGCCTGACTGCATCCGCTGTCACAGTGTCAGACTGGTTCTGCGTGATGAGCGATCTGCTTTCTAGATCAACCCGTCGTGACGTTATTTTCCTGGGCCTGCTCGCCAGAGGTTTCCTATCGGGTGATGGTTTCATTGTGTTTGACGACATACATGTGCATTAGTTTTCTGTGGTCTCTAGCTTTTATGTCGTTTTTAATTTGTTCCAATGAATAAACACTGTTTCAGAGCATCGATCAACATCAATCAGTTTTCAGTGGCCTCCAGTTTTTATGTCGTTTTTAATTTGTTCCAATGAATAAACACTGTTTCAGAGCATCGATCAACATCAATCAGTTTTCAGTGGCCTCCAGTTTTTATGTCGTTTTTAATTTGTTCCAATGAATAAACAGTTTCAGAGCATCAATCAACATCAATCAGTTTTCAGTGGCCTCCAGTGTTTATGTCGTTTTTAATTTGTTCCAATGAATAAAAACTGTTTCAGAGCATCAATCAACATCAATCAGTTTTCAGTGGCCTCCAGTGTTTAGGTCGTTTTTAATTTGTTCCGATGAAATGAAACATTGTTTAAGAGCATCAATCCTAAGCCATTTTAACACTGTATCGAATCCGAACTAAAGATCTTCTGACTCGCTCAGTTCTCGTACTTGCAGCTCGAGGCCTCGTTTACGTTGGCAGGACCTGATAGCAGTGGTGCAGGGGAAAGATCGATCCGGTTGTCCTACCTCTCCTATTTGTTCTAGCAGTACACAGATCTTGCAAAGTTGATATTTATGTCCTCAGGGTTTAATGTTGGGTGTTTTTTTCAGACTGCTCTGATTCTTAACAATTCCCTCCAATCAAAACCTTTAATCCGTTGTACTATGCGAGTAATCCAAGGATTTGCTACCACGTGTGTTTTTGTCGATAATATGTATTGCATGGTAGTGGCTATAGTGTATACATGTTGTCCATTTAGCCCAGCACTTTTGTTCGAGGAGTTTAAGACATTCATCTCAATTTGTTAAATTGCCCCATGCAGGAAACTTAACAGTTTACTCACAGTGTCAGCTGAAGAATGAGGGATTATCATTATAAATGCACGTGACAAGTAAGACAAGATCAACCAGAAAAACTCCTGATAACTCCTGTACTTTCTCGACTTTCCAGCAAAATAGACATCTTAGAGCTTCTTGTACACGAATGCTGACCTCGTAACTTATTTTCATCAGTTCCCACGAATAAAAGGTGTATGATTTCTTCGATAGAGAACTGAGAAAAGAACCAGTCCGAACGTGACCTCATGAGATAATCCGTGTAGCCAGTATTACTTGGACCTGTACTCTTTTATGGCGCTTTCTAATCAACACAGTGCGCGCTTGTTAGCACACACACCAAAAAAAGGAAAGAAAGTTTATACTGCTGCGGTTGTCGAGTAGGATGATTGACAGTGAGTTCTAAACGATGAGGAAACGCAGCGATAATTATTATCTCTGCGCCACGTGTGAAATGGTGTGATACCACTGTGCTCAAAATAAGGTACTGACCAGCAACGAAGCTATTTCCATCGCTGACTGTGGGATGCCTTCGTGTTGATAACGAGTGCATGATAAATAGTAAACTATTACATTATAAATATGTTGTCGTGTGTAAGAGTATGCTGGCTTAGTATCTACTGAAAGTTCTAAATGGCAATGAGGTACAGCGGTCCATCTGAAACTGGTAGGTACATTTTCGGGGTTGTTTAACGGGCACTAGGGTAACTTTAAAAAAGTATTCAATAGACGAGGCGTGGAAAAAAGATAAGTCTCACATAGCAGGAGAATAAATTATGTTATTGGACGTGCATACATTAGGAAAGTTATGCAAAACTAACAGGCAGACACGGAGGACTGGGTACTCCGGAATGGTCATTGTTGTTGTTGTTATTGTTGTTGTTGTTGTTGTTATTGTTGTTGTTATTGTTGTTGTTGCGTACCTGGGCTAAACACTCCCAGGATCACCCAAGTGGGTGAGATGATTGCGTGTGTGACTGTTTTTGAACACCCCGCCATATAGGCAGCCACACTCCGTCTTCAGGGGATTTGATCCCTGTCTCCAGCGAATGCCAGTTGTTATGTTAGGAGCTTACCACGGCTGAAGATAATCCCCACATAACAGTACAACATAACAACATTTTGCTGTAGCCTTGGTTTTTGGCTGGAGTCAACAAATAACAACAGCCTTTGCCCAAGGCAAAGGAATGGTCATTGAACTCAATGTTTTATAAGCAACTGCTCTCTACCACAATTCAAATTTGAAGCGTCATTCGCTGGTAAAATCTACATTTCTCTTGCAACTTTTCTTCGTTATCTTTCATCATATCAATACCTTGTTTCATTTGCATTGCTCTGAACAAAAACGACTTGACATTTTCTGTGGTAGTAAGTGCGCAGCCAGACAACATCGGATCGCCATGGATCAAAGAAATGGGAACAAGGCATATGGATCACAGCGACGGAAGTAAGCCCAGATGGCCTTTCCGCTGGGAGCTGATGCTGTATGTGAGGCAGGCAATTGTCGTTGTCGAATCTACACATTGCATGTATAGAAGAGGCACGTGGGAGTGCAACATGTCACATTAATCACTCCTCCATAAGTCTCTCACCAAAACTCAAGGCGAAGTCGATTCGGGCACAACGCCTTCCTCTCCCGTCTTAACTCTGCATCGCAAAAACTGGCGTGGTCACGTGACTAGCCCTTACTTTCAGTTCAGTTCAGTTCAGTTCAGTCTCTTAACCCTGAGATGGGTTGTTGAGGCACCACTGATGACTTTCGGACAATCTTCCTCCATCGATCTCTATCCTCTGTGGCTCGCTGTGAGTCAGCAAAGGTCAAGCCTCTCCACTCTTTGATGTTGTCTTCCCACCTCTTTCTCTGCCTACCTCTCCTTCTCCCACCTGGTACAGTACCTTGCAGGATGGTCTTGGCCAGCACACTGCCTCTTGACACGTGACCGTACCACTTCAGCTTTATGCTTTTCACGATTGAGAGCAGGTCTTCGTACTGTCTAATTGCTCTCCTGATCC
>JAWQFJ010024112.1:5000-7500 GCA_034096865.1 Theodoxus fluviatilis | reverse complement strand
GCTTTTCCAAAATCATACTTAAAAAAGAAAGTCATTAGATAATTGCGTTTACTTTTGTTCAGTCGTGACATCTTCGGGGGTCAATGTTCCTCAGCACTGTCGGGAGTGGAACAGGAGCTGCGATCAGCGTCAAGTGCAAGATCACATGCAAACCCATTTCTGCGGTGGACGAGAAGGCCACAACCTTGCTATGGGGTCTGCTGGGGATGGTGCCCTCTCTTGAGCAAACAGACCGTGGGGTTTCAACCGCGACCCGTTTTTAAGAGCAAACTGACCTACGCAAACACTATGATACTCCACGCTGTTCAGCTGACCGCTTCTTCCTCTTCTGGACGTCCATGGCTGGTGATCAGGACCTTAGTGGCTCCGAAGATGTGAACGCAGCCCGAACTGCGATGTTAATACATTAGGTTTGGGTAACTGTAGTCTCTGAAAGGCCGGGGTCATCGCAAGATGTAGAGCGTGTCCTTCAGAGTCTGGTGATAATCTTTCACTGTGTCCTGTGTCATGCACGTTCGACGGAGGCTCCTTCACGGCGCGTGGTGGAGATGTCCGTGCTTGTTTACTCATGACACGTATTGGCTTACGTCTGTGCATATCGTTTTTCAAGTTAACACTGAAAGCTTGTCTTTGAAGCTATTACAGCTCTACTCGTTTTACTCAATGACCTTGTCCCAAAAGTAGTATGAAAACAGTAAACTATGTGCCCCATCCCATTCCCGCCTGTCACAATTGTATTTCTTTGGATGCGTGTGTGTGAGAAAGTGAATGTGTGTGTGGCTGTGTGTGTGTGTGTATTTGTCTGTGTTTGTGTGTGTGTGTGTGTGTTTGTGTTTGCGTTCGTGTGTGTGTGTGTGTGTTCGTGCGTGTGTGCATGTGTGTTTTAGTAAGTATGTATGTATGTGTATGTGTGTGCGTGCGCAGAAATTTTCAAATGTTTGAAATATACTATTGGTCTGCATTGATTGTTGGAACTATTGTCAAGAAACTGTTTACTTTGTCGGGTAAGTCTTAAATTGAAATTCATCGCCGATGATATCTGTTGTAGTTCAATGTTACGAGTTCGACTTGGCTCGTTTCTGAATAAAGGTCTAGGGGAATTTACACTCACACAGCCAAACTAGTAACACTATCTCACACAGTCAGTCTATCAAAGATGGAACACAACAGAAAGACGGTGAGGACAAAGATCAAAATCAAATCACTTTAATTTCTCCTAGCAACAATAAATAAGGATATTTAGAGATTAGTAATGGTAATCGTGAAACAATAATTCAATCTTCAATTTAGAATACATAATTATGGCTCTCCAACCGATCAAAATTTCACTTATTTGATTCGAAGTCTGTTCCCGACGAAAAACACAAGGTAGTCCTAAAATGAGGTGGCCGTGATTCGTGTTCACGCTAATCCGCTTACATGAAGGTTCCTACCTTTGGGATGAAAGTAGCAGCGGCTCTAGAGGGACTGGTGGAGAGAGAGGGGGAAGGGGAAAGGAGAGCAGGGGGCAACAAGTGCACAGGCACTACAAACGTGAGTTTTGCCCTGGCAATGGGCGGACATAGAAATATCCTTTCGTAGCCTCGGACGCAGGCAGGCTTGAAACAGGAATCTTCACCCTGGTAATGGACAGGCATAGATTGTAACCTTTTGTAGCGTCAAGCTCATGCAGGCTTGAAACAGGAATCTTCACCCTGGTAATGGACAGGCATAGATTGTAACCTTTTGTAGCGTCAAGCTCATGCAGGCTTGAAAACAGGAATCTTCACCCTGGTAATGGACAGGCATAGATTGTAACCTTTTGTAGCGTCAAGCTCATGCAGGCTTGAAAACAGGAATCTTCACCCTGGTAATGGGCAGGCGTAGATTGTACGCTTCATAGTTTCGGATGCAGGCAAGCACGACAACTCGACTTGACCCTGGGGCAGGTGCTTTACTCTTCAGATGGTGTGGAGTGGAAAGAGGACGTGTCTCTTTGACGAGGTCAGGACGGCGCTACACACGTGATGGACTTTTCTGGTTGGTTGAATTTCCCGCGCGTGACACTGGGCGGCCGGGGATTATATACCCGAAGCGCGGACGCCTTAGATTTTCGTGCCCTCCCATCCAATGGGAACACTCGGGCCCACCCACTCTACCTTGCTGTCCAAGCACGTGATCTCCATATAAAGCAAGGTCTTTCACTGGAAAATCTTCAGTCACGTTCTGGAAATGTGGCCAATCACACGTCTCCGCTCCGCACGTTAGCACAGAGCGTGTATCAAGTTTTCTATTGTTGGCGACGAATGGATAGATGGATGGTGTGTTACGGCCCATCAACCTCTCTAGGCTATGCAAGGCCATTAAGCACAAAAATCACCAGAACAGTTCAGAGCATACGTAAGGCAAGTCACGGTGTCCCTAGTCACTCGCCTCTTATGAACCGTGTAGAGAGACACAGTGGGTCAATTCTTAACTCAACCTCCGAAAACACAGTGGAACTATGGCTGGCGAGCCATAA
>JAWQFJ010024111.1:0-13856 GCA_034096865.1 Theodoxus fluviatilis | reverse complement strand
GGCATTACATTACAAAACATTACATTACATCACATCACATCACATTACATTACATATCATTACTTTTCATATACTTTATTCATTCAAAATATGGAAATTAATGTCTCATTTCACTGGCATTATGTATGTGACTATGTACAAGAAGGTTCAATGCAATGCAAAAAGTTACAGACAAGGGGTTATGTAAAGTGAACAAGGTTAAGTGTTTGTATTGGCAGAGGTTACAACCCTACTGCAATCGTAGAAAAGTTGGTGTTAGAAATACTTATGGCAGTTGGTATCAAAGTTCGATGGTACCAGTCTGTGTGTTTTTGTTTTTGGATGGTGTATAGCTATGAATTAGGTCTGATAGATATACTGATGCAGCACCTCTGACACACCTGAACACAGCACAGAGACATTTTGTTCAATGCCTGAATAAAGGTTTGCACATTGTCTCATTCCTTTTCCAGGCAAGCAACCATAGAGGGCCCCACCAAGTCTTCAGGGTTTGTGCCATTGAGCCATGGGCGTCTTTCCATTGCCTCCAGAGACAAGTACGTCTCCCTTTCCTTCTACATGTCACCTCATTCGCAATATAAGCAATGTTGAATTTTCAGTGATTACTTTCCATACTTTTGTAAATTCTGTTCCTTCGGCAACATGATAGAAAGTTTAGGGTAACATACAGTAATGTACAGCAGGAGCTGCTCGATGCCTCCCTCATCAGCTGGGCCCCCCTCATCAGCTGGGCCCCCTGGCTGCTGGGCTTTTGGGGCCTGCTTCAGTAGCTCAGTCTGGGGTGGCAGCTAATAGGGACAGCGTTGGTTATCAGTATGTTACGGACTGGCTAACTGGGCCTCAGGTTAGCCTAGCCCGCACAATTGAAAAATAAGCAAGGAAAACACAAACACCATCACATAATTACAAAGGCGTGTATTCACACAAACAACACAACCCCACTGCCCCATCCCACACCAGGGCTCACGGGCGCTGACGTGCGGCCCCCGCCGACACACAGCCTCAGACACTCCAGCGGCCCCCGCCGACTATCTCGCTGCCAGCGCTCACAGGGCCCCCGCCCAACAGTCTTCGCTCCGGGCCCCCGCCAGCAAAGCTCCGAGCCTCAGCCAGTGTCTCTGGGACTCGTACCACCAAAGAACCCTGGAAAAAACACACCAACTCACTCATCCATTCCTTCCCTAGCAATCATCATACAACCGCGGTATTTACAAGATAGAAGGATACAGATAAAATCAGCACTCACCCGTCGCCTTGGGGTTCATTCGCTCGAGTGTCGTACACAGCTTCCACTCGGCAAATATACAATCAATCAGATCATTCGCTCACAGGTGAACACTCCTCAGTCACTACGTCATCACTCATGCTAAAAATAACCATCGTCAAAACCTAGCCACGTGCAGACACCATTCCGCACATTCGATTCGTAACAACCACCCCCCCCATCAAGCCGAACAAGTTCCTGCAACTTGTGTAGCTTCACTCCTGCATAATCCTGGAACCCATATCCGCCTGCGAATTAGAGCGGCCCTCAAACGGTAAGAGATGGAACCTTCATCACCCACCGTGAACTGCAACCCTAAGTCTGGCAGCATTTCCTCGGGCACCCCTGTGCGGGAAAAAACGTACCCCCGGGCTTCTGCCACGACCTTCGTCTCTAATGCGCGTAGCGCCACTGCCCCCGGACAGCGTGTCGCCACCTCGACCAACGCGAGGACACACTTGTCTCCCATGGACGACGAAGGAGTCAATGGGCCCACCACATCCCCGGGAACCACCAATTGACACCCCGTTGAGTCACGAGAATTGGGATTAAGAGGAACATCCGACCTCTGCAATGACTGCACCCTCTGAGGGGGAATGTCTACTTGAGGACATTTTGCCGCAAGTAGAGGACGGAAGGGCTTCTCCCCAGCCTGAGCCTGTGCCCTTGTCTGCACGGCCCCCACTATCTCTGCACATTGGAACTGGGCCCCCGGAATCCTACCCAGAATGACGTCACATACGGGATTATCGATGACGCACGCATCAACCTCTCCCCTGAACACCGGAGTATCCAATCTGACCCGTGCGACTGGTAGCTCGACCATATCGCCTGCGAACTGTTGACAACGCATCACGCGAGCCGTGATCTGATCCGGAGTAAGGAAAGATCGACGCACCCCTACAGTCGAGCACCCCGAGTCCAGCATCACCTGCACCGGTCGTCCGTTCAACTGACCCGAGCAGATTTGCAACGAGCTGGGCACATCATGCTCCAACGCCATAGCACAGCTAACGTCAGGCTTCGGTCCCCGACCACCAGACGAAGCAAATTCCCGAGAGTCTCCACACGGCACCACGACACAAGATGCCGTGACCCGGCCCCCTGGGGCGGGTTTCGTCGGACACGCCTGAATCTTATGGCCCGCCTCAGCGCAGTACCAACACTTGACTTTCCTATCTGAAGGCTGAGATCGCCCTGTGTCCGTACGCCCTCCCCTGTAGAGCCCTCTGCGGGGTCATTGGCGAAAACAGCTCGACCCCTCTGCACCCCTTGGTAGTTTGGTCGCGAAAACCCAGGTGCCCCAACGGGTGTAGCAACCCCTGCTGACCACACATCAGCTGAAGCCCTGGCAGACATGGACTGAGAGGGATGAGCCTCTCGATACCTTTCAGCATCGGCTACCAAGTCTTGCACCGACCCGTGATCTCTCTCCTTCAAGAAAGTGACCAAACTGGCCGAGCAAGAAGCGAGAATCTGCTCCCTCAAGACCAGATTGATGAGGCCGTCGAATGTTGTCCCGACCCGCGACAGGTCTATCCACTGATCCAAGAGATGCCTCAAATGACTTAGATAAGTCATCATACTTTCTCCCTGCTGAGGCCTCAAGGCACGGAAGCGAGACCGGTAACCCTCTGCGGAGCACTGGAAGGTACGCAACAACGCTATTTTGAGCTATTCGTAAGAGAGCGACTCTCGCAATGATAGCTCATGGTAGGTGTTGAGAGCTTTGCCCTTCAAAAGAGAGGGAAGCAGCGTAGCCCAATCCCGTCTATCCCATCCCACGGCACCCGCGTACTTCTCAAAACGGAAGAGATAGCTATCCATCTCGTCCGTTTTGTCATCAAAGTATGGCAATCTTGGACTTGCCGCAATTTTTTTTGAAGGAGTGGAGGCAACCTTCTTGCCCACTCTTAGTTTCTCCAATTCAAACTGCCTCTCTCGTTCTTTCTCCTCCCGCTCACGTTCTTTCTCGCGCTCTTCCCGCTCACGCACTTTCTCGCGCTCTTCCCGCTCACGCACTTTCTCGCGCTCTTCCCGCTCCTTCTGCCTCTCTTCTCTCGCCCGTTCTTGCACATATCTAGTCATTTCCAGACCTTCCAATCCCAAACTTTCAGCTTCCAATTTGTACGCATAAAATGGGTCAACCCGACCCACTGGGTCAACCTTGGTTGGCTTCTCTTCCATGTCAAATTATCACAAGATAATCTAAAGTATTTAATGCTACACTACACCTCTTCAGTGCAAAACCCCATGCAAATTCCCTTCAACAATTCAGATTTAAAACGCAAACATAACAGCGCGCAAATGGCCAATTCAAAAAACAAAAGAAAACAAAACAACCAAAGAAAAAACACACAATGAAAATCAGTCAATCGTTCCAACAAACACTTCCCCCAAACACGGAGGGTACACCAGAAGAAGAATTCAAGCGTGCAAGTTGTCGGAGCCACCAACTCAAAACATAAAAAATACAACTTGCAGATCGTCCGAAACGACAGTTCACTTAACACACATTACCGAGCATGCAATTGTGAAATCAACTGAACAGATAAGACAATCACTTCCTCAAGAGCATACCCACTCAAAATATTATCGCCCAATCCAAAAGCATGCAGCTGTGAACTCACGGAGCCAAGCGGCAAATCAAATAAATCAGAGTGCACATAATATCAATCACAATTCACAGCATGCAACTGTGCAATCACTGAGCACAGCACAAAATCAAATCAATCACAGGGCAGATAATATCAAGCCAACAAAATTACCCCCACAATCCAACGCATGCAACTGTGAACTTACTGAGCAACGCAAACAATCAACTCAATCATAGAGCACATATCAATCAAAACTGTCACACAATCCGAAGCATGCAACTGAAATCTCTGAGCAAATCAGGAAATCAATTAAATTACAGAGCACACTATATCAATCCAAAAACCATCAAACAATACAACGCATGCAACTGTGAAATCACTGAGCCAATCAGGAAATTAATTAAATCACAGAGCACACTATATCAATCCAAAAACCATCAACAATACAAAGCATGCACTGTGAACTCAAAATCACATTCGCACGCCGAGCATATCCATCACAATATTGGCCCCCGCCAAACCGAAATCCAATCAACTTGGTCTTAAAACAAAACTCTGTCAAATTCAGGCACTCACACAAAAGGTGAAGTAGGCAGGCTCGCCAGTTGTTACGGACTGGCTAACTGGGCCTCAGGTTAGCTTAGCCCGCACAATTGAAAAATAAGCAAGGAAAACACAAACACCATCACATAATTACAAAGGCGTGTATTCACACAAACAACACAACCCCACTGCCCCGTCCCACACCAGGGCTCACGGGCGCTGACGTGCGGCCCCCGCCGACACACAGCCTCAGACACTCCAGCGGCCCCCGCCGACTATCTCGCTGCCAGCGCTCACAGGGCCCCCGCCCAACAGTCTTCGCTCCGGGCCCCCGCCAGCAAAGCTCCGAGCCTCAGCCAGTGTCTCTGGGTCCTCGTACCGCCAAAGAACCCTGGAATAAACACACCAACTCACTCATCCATTCCTTCCCTAGAATAACCATCGTCAAAACCTAGCCACGTGCACACACCATTCCGCACATTCGATTTCGTAACAGGTGGGGATAAGGTGGTTGGGGTGAGGAGGTGGGGATAAGGTGGTGTGGGGGTGGGGATAAGGTGGTTGGGGTGGGGATAAGGTGGTTGGGGTGGGGATAAGGTGGTTGGGGTGAGGAGGTGGGGATAAGGTGGTTGGGGTGAGGGGGTGGGGATAAGGTGCTTGGGGTGTGGGGATGGGGAGAAGATGGTGGGTGTGTGTGTGTGAGAATAAGGTGGTTGGGGTGAGGGGGTGGGAATAAGGTGGTTGGGGTGAGGGGGTGGGAATAAGGTGGTTGGGGTGAGGGGGTGTGGATAAGGTGCTTGGGGTGTGGGGATGGGGAGAAGATGGTGTGTGTGTGTGTGTGTGTGTGTGTGTGTGTGTGTGTGTGTGTGTGTGTGTGTGAATAAGGTGGTTGGGGTGAGGGGGTGGGGATAAGGTGGTTGGGGTGAGGGGGTGGGGATAAGATGCTTGGGGTGTGGAGATGGGGAGAAGATGGTGTGTTTGTGTGTGTGTGAGAATAAGGGGGGTGGGGATAAGGTGGTTGGGGTGAGGGGGCAAGGATAACGTGGTTGGGGATAAAGTGGTTGGGAATAAGGTGGTAGGGGTGAGGGGGTGGGGATAAGGTGGTAGGGGTGTGGGGGTGGGGATAAGGTGGTAGGGGTGAGGGGGTGGGGATAAGGTGGTTGGGGTGAGGGGGTGGGGATAAGGTGGTTGGGGTGAGGGGGTGGGGATAAGGTGGTTGGGGTGAGGGGGTGGGGATAAGGTGGTTGGGGTGAGGGGGTGGGGATAAGGTGGTTGGGGTGAGGGGGTGGGGATAAGGTGGTTGGGGTGAGGGGGTGGGGATAAGGTGGTTGGGGTGTGGGGATAAGGTGGTTGGGGTGTGGGGGTGAGGATAAGGTGGTTGGGGTGTGGGGATAAGGTGGTTGGGGTGTGGGGGTGGGAATAAGGTGAGTTGGGGTGAGGGGGTGAGGATAAGGTGATGTGGGGGTGGGGATAAGGTGGTTGGGGTGAGGGGGTGGGGATAAGGTGGTTGGGGTGAGGGGGTGGGGATAAGGTGGATGGGGGTGGGGATTGGGGTGTGGGGGTGGAATGGAGTTCCACAGAAAAGCCAGACATCAGGCAAACACACTGCCAGTGCCACTTCCACTGGCCTGTGGAACCATGCTGCCACATGAGATGCTGTTCCAGACCCCTTTGAGACTCTTTGAACATTTTTTCAACAGACTTATGGATGACCATGTCCAAAAGATTTCTATGTGCTGGGAGTGATTTCTCTAAGTGGAGATAGTGCTTGACAAGAAGAGATGATGACAACGATGATGATTGTAATGATAATCTAATTGTCCTCGGAGACTGCAGGAAGCCTACATCACTTCTACTTTTGTCTGAGAAAGGTCACAAGGTCTGCAGGCAGCTTGGTCTCCCCAAGAGACAGACTTTGAAGTTCCTGAGGACCATGGGTGAAACAGCAGAGAAGACATCCTGCTGGATTGGCTGAAGAGGGACACGGGGGAATGTGGTGCACCAGTAGGCACCCAGGGGACAGTCTGTGGAGTGAGGGAGTCTACAAGCTGAGGCGAACGGGCTTCCTTCTTTTGACATCCCCAGCCTGCGCTTCGGCGAGGCAGACCTCCACACAGTGTGTCTGGTCACTGTTGACGACTGATTAAACACACACACACACACACACACACACACACACACACACACACACAGCGAGAATGTCAGGTAGACAGGGCCGAAACAATTGCAGACGAGGGGCTCTTCCTCTGAAGACAGTCAGTTGTTTCGCACCTCATGAAGCTCTTGTCCTCTGATAAGATGACAGTCACGTTGCCAAAGACCTCCGTGCTGCTGTCTGGCTATGGGATCCCCACTAAATGGCCACCCACAACTGGGTCATAAAGATGAGAGGCTTAAGACCAGCAGGCACCACCATAGACAACTGGCAAGACTTGCTGACAACCACAGTGCTTGGAAAGTCAATGTCAGCAAGAGCATCAAAGGTGGTAAAGTCAAAAGGAATCTGCAGCTTGAAGACAGGAGGAAGCAGACTACAACTTCCTCTCAGCCCCCAGAGTTTGTCTATGGAGGGTGCAGCAGAGACTGCTATGCCAGGATGGAACTATGTATCCCTTCCAGATACTGTCCCCAAGCCACCGGACCTCCCAAGGTGGGGCTACTAGGCTGAAGAGGAACTGTTTCTACCAACCAACACATTGGGCTTGGCGTAAAACATGGGGCCTGTTCAAGAGGCCTACCGGTACGTACCGGTAGCCGCTTGAACGACTTGGTACGGCTACCGGTACGTACCGGTACGTACCGCGCTGGAGAGCAGTTGCGCCTGTATAGCACGATGTTAGCAAACATTTCCAAGGCAGATAGCGAAACAATTTTAAGGGAAGCAACTCTTATATCTTACATTAGCCCTTTGTTTGTTGTGTAATCTCCCTTGAAGTGAGCATCGAAATATTCTTGCTTACACCAAGTTAGCACTGTCGTTTTGACATAAATTTCTATTCGAGCGATGCCGAGCATTCATGCACAGCTACAGCTTAACGTATTTCATCAGTTCCACAAGGAACGAGCAGTCTGCAGCTGCTGGTTTACTCATTTGGTTGAGAAGCGCAATCCGCGGCGATGAGAAGGCATCGCGGAAGCCATCTTGGCTACCGTTGGGTCATAACGAGTCGTTCAAGAGGGCACACCGGTTGCTCGGCTACCGGTAGGCTACCGATAGGTCGTCTTGAACGCACGGCTTGTCTTCGTTTCTCTCACCATCCTCAATCAAGTTCCTGTCACTTCGTTTGAAGTCATCTTTTTTGTCAAGTAGTAAAAACCTCTTGACTGCACAAGTTTGAATTGGGCCTTTGTACCACTGCTCGTTTGTGTTCAAATGGAAGCCAGGTTCTACATGATTTCCCTTGCACCTTTGTTCTTTTCAGTGTTGCAAGCAAGGCCAGTTTTCCCCAGGCCCCTCTTCAGAGAGACGCCATGCATGAGCCGAGGAAGAGAGTGCACTGCGAGATGTGTCGAGTGATATTTGAGGACTTGGACCAGGTGAGCACAAAGGAAAAAAAGAAAGTTTGTTTAATGAACTTTTAGGTCACCTGATTGACCCTAAATTTTGCTGCAGACCTACATTTTTTAATTTTATTTTATTTTTTTGCTCCTGGAAGAAATACACACACACACAAATAGCACACACCTAAAATGTTTTAATCCTTCTCTAGAATCAATGAAAACTTCATGTACACGTATGAAACATCGTTTTCCTATTGTATGAATAATTGGGGTTTTATATACAATTTTACATGTCTACAAAATGGCAAATTTTTCATGGCCTACCTGCCCTTTTTGTTGTTGCCATGTTACCTGAGACAACTTTTTTTGGTTGCCCTAATAGAGAGCAGCTTGGTCCAATGGTTTCCATCCTTACCTAGGGACCTGGAAAGTAGTATGGAGTTCTGACCAGGAAGGATTGCCTCCCAGGAGGCACCAAAGCCAAGTACAAAACAACTTGCATAGCAAAGGCACAGTGATTTCTTTATCAGTGGGTCCTTTGTGAGAAAGACCCCTGGGGTATCTGCTTCCTGGCAGTTGTTTGTGACTGAACTTATTTTCTTCGTGGGCTTATTCATGAGTGCAGACATTGTGCTGTGCTTCTCATGAATAAAGCCCTTTGATAGGGAGGGAGGGAGGGGTGGGTGGATGGATGGATGGATGGATGGATGGATGGTCATTTTTAAGGTGCTCATCTTCACCCCACTGGAGTGATCAAAGCACATCATATCTGGAGAAAAGTAGTGTTTTCAGCTGCTTTTGGAAAGTTATGAAGGAGTGGCATGGTCTCATGAATTTAAGAATACCGTTCCAGAGAATTGCTCCAGCAAACGACAAGGAGTGCTGGACTCAGTGCCAACAGGAGTGCTCTGCTCAGCGTGTGACATGCTGGTTTGAAAGCTGTCTGCAGTTCTGTTTTGAAGGATTTCATGGGTGTGGTTTCCACTACTTTAGAAAATATTCTCTGACCAAATTCTTCCATTTCTTGTGAGGGAATTTCAAGAGTATTGATGATAATGACAGAGCTGTTGTGTGTTGCAGCACTTGCAGTCGGAGTCTCACATCCGTATGGTGCAAGACCAGCAAAAATGGTTCAAGCTGCAAATCAAGATTGTCAAGAACACATTCTTTGACAAAATGCTGGGTGGCACCCACAAAGCTGATCAGAAGTCCACAGAATCTCCTGACTTGATCCGAGCACGGTAGGTGTTTGTTGATCCTTCTCGCAGACTTAGACATGCTGAGGTGGCATGTGAAACAACAGGAGCATGGCCATGGAACTGAACTCTGTAGAAGCATGCCGACATTTCGTGGTGGTGGAAGTTGAGTTCAGTGCATGAGATTGTGCTCAGGTGGCAGTAGTCAGAAGCCATGATGCTTGTTTTCTTGCAGGCGAAGAACGGAGGAAATAGATTTTTGTGCTGCCAGCCCAATGGCTTGGCTGCAGGCCTTGTATCAAGGCCTCTAGACCCAGCGTCTGTTCAGATTATATCTATGAATGAATTTATGTTCTGAGGGTGTTTTTCATGTCTAATGCAAAGAATTGTACATACGCTCTTTCTGTATTTTACTGTGCTATGGAATTATTCTTCAGAACAGTTTTTTGGTGTAGTGGAAAATGAAAACCCTAGGATGTGCTTCCAAATGGATTTATTCTGAAGATTGTCCTATGTATCAAAAAACAAAATCCAAATTTCAGTATGTGCTTGCAAATAGATTTATACTGAAGACCGTCTTGTTTATTAATTATGAATCCAATATTTTGTTTGAATCAATATTTACAAAAAGATTTTTTAATCTAAATTTGTTGTCGGTGTCATGAAAAATTATCCAGCATGTACACATACATGTATATCAACATTTATTTCTGACAACTGTTAAAAGTGAGATTTGAAAATATGACTTGTATTGAGTGATGGCAACACTTTGCCATATAGACACACCTGATTACTCCATAGCAAGCTATATTTTGTCATTTCATATCTAGCTTTTAATACAGAGAAATGAGCACTATGGATGGCTAAATTTCGGTGTTCTGGATATGGCAAAATATTTAATCTTTGTACAAACTTTATATGATTGATTGAGGCATGAATGGCCTCAGGGACTGTATTCATTTAGAGGTAGAAGACAAGTATGTCTGCAATTCATGTGATGATCAGATTTTAGTATTTTGGTCACTGGAAGCAAGAGATTGAACTGTGTTGACCTTCACGGTTGTCTCTCTTTTAAGCCTTGCCATTGACAGTGGCACCCTTCAGTTCAGTGTTTTTGCTGCTCTTGGAGTTTTTAAGCTTTTCTTGGACATCAGGCATCGATGCTAATCCACAATGTTGCTTCCTTCACACACACACACACACACACACACACACACACACACACACACACACACACACACCATCCCCACCCCCACCCCCACCCCAACTCCCACTCCCAACCACCCTTAAAATCAGTCTAGTGAATCAGATGCATTAGATCTATGTATTTTATTAGTAGAACGTAGACACTAAGTGTTATTAAAACTTCAACTCAAAGATTTTAGTTAGAAAACAGGTATTTATGCTGTTTTGTACTCTCACACTCATCTTGACTTCTTTTCTGTTTAGCCTGAAAGAGTAGTCCTGTAAAGAGACACAACTGTAACTGTAACATACATGTAATCGGCATGAGAAATGCATATGCTATGGAGTAGGGTGCTGTACAAATCCCAAGGGGAAAAACTGGTCAAAGACATTCAGTAGTGGACATTCCCAGCCCTTATGATACACTTTTCCCTGATTCCTTCATTCGGAAACAGCTGTGATTAAATGCCAGAGGTAAATCCACACAACGCCGGCTGCATATGGAATTGGATGTGGGTGTAGCATGGATTCCATAAGGGGAAAACATTTAGTAGTGGGCGTTTCCAGTCCTTACAATACACTTGTTGTTGCTTCCTTCTTTTGGAAAGAGCTGTGATTAACTGCCCGACTTGTCCTCACTGCACAAGCTGCACATGGAGTGGGCGTGCTTGTGGTGTGGCTCCCTAGGGAAAAACTGGTCAGAGACGTTCAGTTGTGGGCACTTCCAGCCCTTACAATACACTTTCCCTCGCTGCTTTCTTTCAGAAAGTTGTAATCAAATGCCAGACTCAGAGGTTCTTGCACCTAGCAAAGTTTCCCACCAGAAATAGCTAAGAAATACCGAGAACTGTCAATATTAACTGAACAAACTATGTACAGAAACCTTCAGAATGGATCTTGCCTCAGTGAAATCAACTTTTGCTCAAAGAGTTATTTTAAAACCCACACCATTTCAAACAAAAAAGGCGAAGGAAAGACATGAGAAAGTATGGGATGGATCTTAGGGTGCTTAAACCATGACGCCAAGGCTTCCTGATTCTTGCAATGTGATACTAATCTTGTCATGTGAGGGAAGGAGCACCGTTTACTTTTACAGAAATGATACAATCTGTCATCATTCCAATATAAGTAATGGCAGGATTGTTCCATATGAATGTCGAACATTGGAAATGTGGACCAAAGAAAAAGCACTGCATTATGAGCAAAAGTCAGATTTTGACAAGCTTCCATGATATTGCTCTGGCATTGATTTAGTTGCTTTAATTTCTTGGCTTTCTTGCTCCTGTGCTGCTGAATGTACTTTATGTAGACCCAGAGCAGTGTTTGAGAATGTCACGGTGGTACTACCATTGGATTCAGTCAAATGCCTGAGTTTCTTGTTTGATGTCGCTGGAATTTAATACATTATACCTGTTCTTTGAAATATTTAGCGAAGAGGTAAAGAGCCAGTGTCAGACTGTCATAGGCTGAGGTAAGGAAAGAGAAAGAGGAAAAACAGTGACCGGAGTCTGACCATATGTATTCTTTCTCGAGAGATGGGGGCCCTGAAGAGGGCCGTTTCGAGCGTCGGCGAGCTTTCGGAGGGGATACTCCTTCTTTGAAATATTTCTCAGTATGATATTTCTTTTAGAATGTCAAATATGACAAAAGTGTTATTTTGAGCTAGGAACTTGCTTATCTCCATACATTCTTTCTCTCTCTCTCTCTCTCTCTCTCTCTCTCTCTCTCTCTCTCTCTCTCTCTCTCTCTCTCTCATATTCCCGTTCCAACCAAACTCAGTGGAAATGGAATTGCTGGGGCTCATCATAGCATAGGGTCTTGATGTGTCAGACAGCTGGGGGACATCTGGAGTTACGAATGAATTCCATTCTGGCGATGCAGTTTCTGCTGCACCCTCCACAGACTCTGAGAGCTAAAGGAAGCGGCAGTCTGCTACCTCTGCCTTCTCTAATGGTGCAGTGCTTAACTTGCCTAGTTGGCAACTGATAGGCCTGTGTCAGCATGAGTAAAGCATTCGACTGCCTTTACATCTACTTTTCATCGTGTTGATGCGTTTTGACACTGGCCTAGACCTTGTAAGATCTAGCAAGGTTCCAAGCATAAGCAATGCGCCACATCTCCCCCTGTCCTTTAGCTATGATAATAATGATATTATCACATCCTCTCTGGACTCTGTTCAAGATAAGTAGCACTTTGGGGAGGAAAAGGAGGGAGGTATGGTTACTGTGTCTATGACGTGCCTTTATTGAGAGGAGGCATACATTTCCAAAAACATTATAACTTTTGGTACACTGATGTGGACACCTGTCATGGTTACTGTATCAATATGTGCCGGTATTTGAAGAGAGCATGCTTTTACAAATCCATCTCCCCTGCAACTGTTGGTGGATATTGCAATATCACTGGGGAAAAAAGACCTGCATGGAGAAGGAACATACCTTTACAAATGCAACGCCTTGAAATCATCAGCCCCGAGTTGCACAGACTCAAGCGCTGAGCAGCGCTTGCGTCGTGAATCTGCTTGTTTAGGATGCGTAGCGCTGCATGTGATTTGGCGCTTTGCAGCGCTGCGCCTCCTGAACAAGCCGTTTCACGGCGCAAGCGCTGCTCAGGGCTTGTAATCGCTGAGTCTATGCAACACGCGGCAGGTCACTGTTGGTGCTTGATGATGATGACGATAATGATGATGATGATGATGATGATGATGATGATGATGGATACAGGTGTGATAACTATGCTCTATAATTAGGTGACGAGCTTATTGCAGCACTTGAACTGAGCTCAGTTTTCTTGGATAGTTTGAAGGAACAGTTGGGTCTCAATGATCTGATCCAACTGAGACATGTTTCATTTCAGAAAGTTTTCAAACCATTGCCCGCTCACCCATAGCGAGTAAACATTCCCCAGGCTAGATAAAGACTGCAGAGTCACATGCCTGATGGGCAAGTAAATAAAGAGAAAGAAAATATATTAAAAGCACTTTGATGCAGTTTCCAACTGTCACAGATCAGTCATGTAAAAAGTCATAAGTTTTAGCAAGAATCCTGTTGTCCAGCCCACTCTGTCCTAATTAATTATATCTGGCCTCTCCCTGCAGAAATTTTTCCAGTTAGTTGAAAACAGCATGAAGGTGCTTTATCTATATTTATTAATATTACTTGCCCATCGGGCGACCAGCTCAGCAGTTTTATTTACTTGCCATGGGTGAGTGGGCGAATGGTTTAAACACCTTTTGCAACAAAACGTGACTTTTAGATTGCCTCTAACTTTGCTAGCATATTCTAGTCCTGAGAAACCAGCCTCTGCTTTCTTCTCCACTCTCTCTCTCTCTCTCTCTCTCTCTCTCTCTCCCTCTCTCTGTTTCCCGCTCTCTTTCCCTCTTTCTCTCTTTATCCCTTCCCCCCTCTCTCTTTTTTCATCTTTCTCTCTTTCCCTCTTTCTCTTTCTCTCTCTTTCCCTTTCTCACTTTTCCTTTCTCACTTTTCCTTTCTCTCTCTCCCTTTCTCTCTCTCCCTTTCTCTCTCTTTCTCTCTCTCCCTTTCTCTCTCTCCCTTTCTCTCTCTCTGTGAC
>JAWQFJ010024109.1:12500-36475 GCA_034096865.1 Theodoxus fluviatilis | reverse complement strand
ATGGCATTATAACATGGCATTTATGCTTGAAAATACCCATGTAACAATGCATAGAAAAACGGGGCATTAAAAAAAAATTGCTCAGCAAATATGAATGCTATGTTAATGAACTGTTGCAAACAATACAAACACACTACAAGGAATATTCAGACTACTTTTTATTGTTTCAGACTAAGTTATCCATGAGTTATGACACAAACATTGAAAAATACATATACTTATTTTTGCCAACATAATAAGGTAACTTGGAATAAAGACAGCATGTTGAATATTTGCACGTTTGCATATAAATAGATGTAGAATGCAATAAGACCAGTAAAAAAAACTTTAGCTTCATTTGTTATTTTTGGATAACAGTTTAATCATGTCATGCCAGGAGTGGTTTTTAAGAGTCAGCAAAAATCACGTCACAATTTCCCGAATTATTCGCCTCTTACAAAATGCGTAGGGAGATGTGGTGGGTCAATTCTTATCCCCCCTCCCCCTCCCCCCCACTGGGCAAAGACTTGAGAAACACACAAAGTATTCAATTCAAAAATGGGTTTAAAGGGAGATTTTGAGCAGAGTAATGCTCACAAATTGTGAATTTACAAAAAGCTTCCATGATTTTTTTTGTCCTTTCAGAATTAAGAATGACTCCATATAACATCAATTCATCATGCATGGCAGACGTGGTTTTACAAATGTTCACTTGTTATCTCTCTTTGTCTTGTATAGTCACATACACAGTCTTTGTTAGTGTTCTCATCAATTCAAACACACAAGACAAATTCCTACCCTTTGTTCTCATGAGAGGAATTTTCCACTTCCTGGCATTCTCCACAGCTCCCACGGGCTGCAAGGAAAAAGAAACAGCCAGTTTGAAACGGACTCTCTTCAGCACAGAGACTCAGTGGAGGAATTTCAACACTGCGGTGACGTGTTTTCGCATCCTGGTCCTTGTGATGACTGGCGGCTGCGTTCTGCGACTGGTGCAGTTTTGTCATCAGAGTTTGAGGGGCCTCCACCAGAGGAGGGTTGCAGTAGTCTAGGCGGGACACTATCAAGGATGCGATTGCATCCATTTGGATTTGGTGCGACAGCCAACACCCAAGTGGCTGATACATTTTGCCAAACACAGTGATACTGCTTGGGGCCGCCCATGTCCAAGTTACTGGAGCAGGTCCTGAAAGCTGCACAGACACAGGTACCTGCCGCTGCTCTGTGACCTGTTCACTCCAAACAGGATTGAGAATATCTCACTTGGTGATTCCAAGGACAAAAGTGCAATGGAGGAGCTGGAGGCGGAGTAGAAATGGTGTGGAACATGGCAAGTGCAACATGCGTACACAGTTCCATGTGTACAACAGATCACTGCTACAAAGGCTGCATCACTACATAAGAAAAAGACAAGATCAGACTCACCATATCCTCCAGAGGCTTGGAGTTCCACACCATAACTTGGCCTCGCATCATTAACTGAAACGAAGAACAAGAATGTCAGTAAGGATGGATGGATGGAAAGATTTTTACAGCCTATCAGCCTTTGTGGGCTATGTAATGCCATCAAGCAAGAATTTCACTTGAACAGTTTAGAGTGAACGCAAATCAAGTCAGTGCCCCTAGTTATTTGCCTCTTACGATTGGCGTAGGGAGATGCGGAGGGTCAATTCTGACCCTGAACCCGTGTCAGTGAGCAAAAAAAGGAAGAGTTGTGGTAACAGTAGCCTGACTGACCCTATCTTATCCCTGTTGACTCATTGAGAAGAAGATAAAGAAACAAGAAGGGCAAAGCCCATACGACTCACATGCTTGACCTTGACCTTTACATGACCTTGACCTTTACATGACCTTGATCTTCAGGTGTCTTTGAAGGTCAAGGTCAAACAACTAAACCTAGCAATGACATCATACACTAAGAACTGCTTTAAACATTTTCCTACCAAAATACATGTGACCTTGACTCAAGGTCAAGGTCATCCAAGGTCATGCAACACAAAGCTGTTAATTCAAGACATAGGAAGCACAATGGTGCTTATTGGCACTTTCTACCACGAGATATGGTCACTTTTAGTGGTTCACTACCCCATTTTGGTCACATTTCATAAGGGTCAAAGTGACCTTGATCTTGATGATATGTGGCCAAATGTGTCTCATGATGAAAATATAACATGTGTACTACAATGTTATGAAGTTTGGAAGAGTTATCTTCCATAGTTCAGGGTCAAGGTCACTTCATAATATGTATACAATCCAACTTTGAAGAGCTCCTGTGACCTTGACCTTGAAGCAAGGTCAATCACTGGTATCAAAAGATAGGGGTTACTTTGCCCTATACACCATATATAGGTCAGGTATCCAATCTCAAAAACTTCAGAGAAAATTGGGAAAATGTGAAAAATGGCTGTTTTTTAGACAACATTTACAGCCACTGCGACCTTGACCTTGAAGCAAGGTCAAGTCACACTGTATGTTTTTTGATGCCTTGTCATCATACACCCTCATGCCAAATTGGGTGTTGATAGACTTAATACTCTACGAGAAAAATCCAACGTTAAAGTTTTTACTGACGCCCGGATGGACGACACGGGTGAGTACATAGACTCACTTTTGCTTCGCATGTGAGTAAAAAAGGACAGAAACTGAAGGTTGGGGTCTACCTCAGGTGAAATGAGTTTTTGGCAATTTTCCTAAGACAAACAATTCATATATCATTGGGATTTTCCCAAATTCCACTTAGAAATATATTTTAAAACTTTTTTGTCAGTTATTGTGTCAGTTGCCTCTATTGTTTTTACATACTTTATGTTTTAAAATGAGGGCTAGCTTTATAGTCTCTTTCTTTTTCTCCAAAGTGGTTTTTTCCAGGCCAATCTTTTTTGCCATAACTTTATCATTTTTCAAAATACTGTACAAAATTTGGTATCAAACTCTGTGTGTTTTTGTGTTTTTGAACACCTTAGAAAATCAACCTAACCCTGTTTTGCCAGAAGAGGTCAAATATATGATGATGTGGACTATACGATTATCCATTGTTACGGAAATCACAACTGAACATCAATGACACACATGTATCTCTGGATTTATTTCAAGACTCTATAAATCTATTTAATGAGAACTAATTAATTGATTCATCTTGAATTGCTTTACATTTATTCTGTGAAAAATGTCTTTTGTACATGCACAAGATTAACATATGGCCAGAGCCCCTCGATGCCCCCCTCATCAGCTGGAGCCCCTGGCTGCTGGGCTTTCGGGACCTGCTCCAGTAGCTCAGCCAGGGGCTGCCCCAAGCAGTCAAAGAGGTTACAAGGGGCATTGAGACAGGGTTGGATCATCTAGATCAAATCATTCTTTCAAAGCCCTCTGGAAGATCAAGCCCAACCCATATAAATATAAATACAGAGTCTGGCTGACCAAGTTTCGAGTGCAGGTGGCACCCAGTAGCTGAGTTGGGCCAAAAATAAAGTTTGTTTCGGGTAATATGGGGGGGGGAAAAAGGCAAGTAAGTACATAAGAACTTTTTCTTCATTTTTTCGAATTGCAAAGAAAGGTTGCCGCTTGGTAGAGCCATAAAAATGATGTTTCTTTTTTTAAAGTTTCATAAATCAGGAAAATACAGTGGCGAGAAACCTCTGATGGAACTAGGCAAGAGACGGTCTTCAAAGGTCAAGAGCCCCCCTCAGCAAATGTTTTAGTCCTTAACACTTCCTCAAGGGGGATTTAGAGTCCGTCGCAGGGCAAGAGCAACATTGTCCTAGGCGAGCACACGCCTTCCAGCAGAGTTTTGCTGATAAGATCAAAGGGCCCTGGCATCACCTGTTGCTGGCAGTGGTGGCTGAAACTCTTGAAGTCAAGTCCAGCGATGGTATTATTTCAATAAGAATAGAATCGGCTAACGTTTTACAAAAAGTCTTATTGTGTTGTACCACAATCCTTCTTTATACTCAGTGAATTAAAAAAGTTTTTAACTGTTACTTCATATAAACATTTTGTATATTCTATCTCTGGTCATTTTGGTCTGCAAGGCAGCAGAGTGGAGCTGCCACCATGGATAGGGTATCGTGTTTCACACGGTCTAAACAGATCATTTCCTGTTTTGGTGAATTCCCATGATTCCTTCCACTCCAAGAATTCTGCTCTCAATATACACACTTTCTGTTAGTTGTTGAGATGGATTTAAAAAAGGAGCGTCTATTCAATGCTATACAAGACCATTTTATCATAACAGCAAAAATGTTACTATACTAGCCGGTTGGAAAATGTTTATGTTTTTTAAAAACAAACTTTTTCATATCGCCTACATCACATTATAAATGATATGAAAAATCTCAGTTAAAGGTCATCATCCTCTTTTCTGTGGCCAGAAAGATAAACTGCGAAGCGTGGACCTATCGGTTTTGCCAGACTCAAAACAGCCTTGGCGAGTGAGCATCGCCGAACACCCAGGCCTACGCTGGAACTCGGTAATGGAGAAGTGAGGCAAGGCGACATCGTGCAGCGGACTCTAAACCCGCCTTGACACTCTTGGGTGGGGGCCCACACCTGGTTATAGCTCCAGATGCCCATAGGCATTTTATATATATCATTTAAATATCACCCTTAAATTTGTGTTTAATGAGCATATTTACTGCACCCCAACATGCGCTATTCCCTTGGCCCTCAGCCCGATAAACGCCACATCATAATGCTAAAAGAAAGAACGACAGCCTGGTATGCATGGAGCAGCCTCTCTTTCCCCCTGCACCCTATCGTGCATGCATGAGCTAACCGTTTTCCCCTATGACCCACAGGAAAGTGGGGAGGAGGGAATAATATTTGTTGGGGTGCATTATGCTCATTAAACACATTTAAAGTTGACATTTGTACTTTTTTTTCCATCTTACCGCACCCTAACGAGCTGAACAGCAACAAAAAGGAGGAGGGTCCTGTTACCAATTACACTGCAGATGCAGGCTGGGCAGACATCACAACTTGGGCGACAACAGCTGACAAGATGCCAAAGGTACCAACCTCTCTCCACCTGGCTGTGTCTCTGAAGCAATGGGCTATACAAGGACCTGCGGATCTCCTGTGCACAGTGACCAACACTTCCCAGAGTGAAGGTGACTGGCTGGCTGCCAGGGAAGACACTGATGCCATGACTTCCTGAGGTCTTGTTCTGTCAAGAGGAACTCCGAGCAAGCAACCTCTGACTACTGTCCAAGTGTGTATAAGCTCTTTCGATCAGGGTGGCCAGCCAGCATCAGATGGTTAGTCTGTCCCTGGATTGCACCACATTTATAGTGAGGTAGAGGCAGCACTACGATGATGTGCGACACGTGCTGGTGTATCTTCTGTGGAGTCATACAGCCCACACTAAACAGTTGGCCAAGTGCTTCTTAGAGTGGGCAACTTCTACTGACAAGAGAAGAGTCACCCAGAACCCAATTCTTGGCCAGGAACTCTGGGAGAAAGCAAAGGGTGACAAAACTGTCACTTTCAAAGGCAATGTCTGATGTGAGCCCAGAGATGCCAGGAAGACAACGGAAACTATCTTACTTGTCAGGTCTCTAAGGGCTCTGTGACAGTGGCTTGAATGGGAGACTTTCAAGGTAAACCAGCACTAGGAACATGTCCCAAGCCAGAATCCTTCTTGGGGATCTGTTCTCCCATAAAAAAAGGCACGCCTAACGACATCTGAGACCAAAGAAGATGATCCAGTGAGGTGAAGCCCTAGCTGGGTGAGAGTATTGCATACAGCAGCTCTCCTGACTCTCAAGAGGCTGAGAGAGAGAGAGAGAGAGAGAGAGAGAGAGAGAGAGAGAGAGAGAGAGAGAGAGAGAGAGAGAGAGTGAAGAGGCCAGAAAAGATAGATGACTGGCCAGGTCCACTTCTAAGGGGGCACAGAGATCCAGTGACTGCGCCTCGCAGAGATCCAGTGACTGCACCTCACATCATTCCATCCAGCGCTTCCAGTGTGATGCATAAAAGGAGCTAGTGGAGGCTCTGTGAGCATTCAACACTTGTGAGAGAGCATTAATCAAGACTTTCAATGCTTGCAGTGTGCTTTCAAAAAACAGCCAAGCATGAAGAAGAAGCTTGGAGGGATTGCTGTGAGGGATCCCTGACCTGGGCTGAACCAAGGAGCAAGGGCAAAGGCTGAGGGGAGTGGGCTGTCTGTGTACCAGACTCAGACAGGTGGGGAACCAGAGTTGAACTGGCAAGTAGGGAGCCACCAAAATGAGACGTGAGCGATCTGAGTCCCTTTTCTTCAGAGCTTTGGATAGGAAGGGGAAAGTGGAAAAGCATAAGCATCGAGGCCTCCCCAAAGAAAAGAGAGTGTCTGCGGAATCTCATAGGCCAATACCGTGCTGTCACTGGAAACATTCCCCATGTGGCTCTAGGGCCGGGACGGGAGAAAAGTGCCTCAGTGCCAAACTGACTGGCTCCAGCTTGTGCCTGCTGATGTGCCAAACGTGCAGACTTGCCGACCATCTGATCATCTGAAGGCCCATATGAACCATACATCCCATCCTGGAAGTGTCCATGGAGACTTCCACCTGGAGGTGACAGAAAACTGGACACTCCAGACTGAAGCCATTCATGCTGCAGTGAGTGAGCCGTGGTCTGGAGACACCAGGCTCCCAGGGGAAAGCAAGAATCCTAGAGTTGGGAGACTTGGGAGATCTGGAGGTACTCCGCGCAGACCAGGCTGTCGTTCTCGTTCAGCAGTATGAGGCATATCTCCGCCCAAGAGCTGAGGGAATAGCTCCTGTTGGGGTGCAGTAAGCTGTGACATTAACTCACTGGAGTTGTATCGCAAGAAATATCATGATAGGCGTCCTCCTGCCAGAGTCGTATCACGAGATTGTTTGCGATGCTATTGGAAATTTCTCCCTTTTGCTATAACGGCCTAAGGGAGGTATATCTTGTTAGCCTATATGGCTGAAGGGATTTGCAAGCAGATTTACCTCCCTTTAGAATATATTTCGACTGATGATCAGAAATCGGAACCTTTGTGCATGTAGTGTGTATGTTGACAAAAAGGCGGGAAAACGTACTGCAAAACATTTGATCTTCCAATTCTATGAACAAATACTTCGATTTGGTTGATTGCTAGCCTCCATCTGCTTGTATTTATCTGTACTAAATGTTTATACACATTTGCATTACTTGGATATTGACATTTAAAGTTTCTCATTTTCTAGGCGCTTGTAAGCTTCCCATAACAGCTAGTGAACTTATTTTTTTCTACTTTTTCATTTTTGTGCATGTACACACTCAATTCTATGGTGTGTAATTCATATGTAGCATTTTTAATTCCTTAGATTATTCTTTGAATGTAAAGAGTAAAAAACAAGCTTTCATTTGATTTATAATTTGTATTGTTATCGTATGCCTTTGTATCTTTATTATATTTTTGAAAATGCATGAAAAACTTACGATCCCGGAGAACAATCACAATATTTAGCCACGACTCCAGTGAGTTAAAGTGATGTTTCTTACTCATAAAAGTATATCTAATTTATCATTGATTCCAGTGAAGGATTTAAACATTTTAGGTGTGCTCTGTGTGTGTGTGTGTGTGTGTGTGTGTGTGTGTGTGTGTGTGTGTGTGTGTGTGTGTGTGCGTGCATGTGTGCTTTTTTTCAGCAGCAAAATAAAATTAAAAACTGGAGGGTCAGCAGCAAAACTTTGGGTCAGTTAGGTGACTGGAAACATTGTTATATTTCTATTTTTTAGCTTATGCACTTGTGTGTGAGCACATGTTCAAGTTTTCTTTGGAAAGTTATTAATAGGATGGCATTTGTAAAGATGATTGTTGATGATGGATGAATGGATGGATGCAGTTTTATGGCCTATCAGCCTTTATAGGCCGTGTAAGGCCATTGTGCATGAACATCACTAGAATAGGTTAAGAGTAAGTGCAATCAAGTCACAATGTCCCTATTTATTTGCCTCTTATGAATTGTGAAGGGAGACACTGTGGATCTTAACCCCCAACCCACCAGGGGGAGTGTTGTTGATGCTGGCAATGATGGTTGCAAAGATGACAATGTTGAAACCAACAAATGAACAAACAAACTCCCTCTGACCTGATTTTCTGGAAAGCTGGTGTGTGGACTGCAGGCTGAAGGTGAAGGCACAAGTCCGGGAGTTCTTGGGCAACTGGTTCCTCCATCTCCTTTTCGCTGTCCACCACTTTTTTTAGGCGTGTATATCAGCAAGTCGATGTCTTTGCTGAGGAATTTCTCCACCTCCTGGTATCATATCAGAAAACAAATGCTTCATTAGGGAATGGAAAGTGCATCAGACACCCAGAGATGTGGATTTTAAAGATAGCCAAACAAAGGGAAAGATGACAGAAATAGATGAGAGGCAGGCAGACAGGAAGACAAAACAATGGACAAATGAGAAACAGGTTGATTGATTGATTGACTGATTGATTGACTGATTGATTGATTGGTCCGTGGGTCAGTCAGTTGGTTGGTGGGTTGGTTGGTGAGTCTGTCAGTAGGTCGGTGTCAGTCTGTGGGTCAGTTGGTGTGTCAATCAATTGATTGATCCATTGATCAATTTATTCATTAGTCCCAAAACGAAATACATTTGTTAAAAGTCACAGCCTTAAAAAAAATCTTGACATATTTTGATATAATTCTAATGAGTCACAAAACAACATTTTATGCATCATTAGTATTTTGAAAAAAAATTAATTGTCTCTGCATGAAGGAAATCTGAAAACACAATAATTGCATAAAATTCATGCTCAGGCAGACAGACAGACAGACAGGCAGGCAGGCAGGAAGACAGACAGGCAGGCAGACAGATAGGCAGGCAGGCAGGCAGCAGGCAGGCAGCAGGCAGGCAGGCAGGCAGGCAGGCAGGCAGGCAGGCAGGCAGGCAGGCAGACAGACAGACAGACAGACAGACAGACAGACAGACAGACAGACAGACAGACAGACAGACAGACAGACACAGACACACACACAGACAGACAGACACACACACACACACACACACACAGAAAGACAGACACACAGAAAGACAGAGACACAGAGGCCTACAGGAACACAGAGAGCCCTCAGTTTCTCCATGCAGCTGGAAAAAACACATCACATGTACCATCCTCAGTCACAACATAAGGTTGGAGCTGCTCCAAGGCCCCTTCATCAGCAGGCAGAGCAGGGCAGGCCTTTATCAGCAGCTCATGCAGGGACAGTCCCAGACAGCCTAAGAGGACACTGGAAGGCATTGGGACAACATCAGTAGACATGAGTCAAATTGAAAAGTACAAAATGCTGAGCAAAAATGAGAACTTACATAACCCAACTTGCTGATGCCATCCTCCAGTCTTTTCCTATGACTGCTCTCTGGCACATCAAAGAATACTTTCTTCTTCCTTGGCTTGCCTTCTGCTTCTGTAACAAAAGGATTGTTACATATTAGTATTATTACATACAAATATTCCAAAAAAAGCATGTCTCATAAAGTCATCAAGAAACATTGAAATCAATATGGAACTTCCCAACAATGGCAGTAGTGGCAATAGTGGTGGTGAAATATGGTAGTGGTGGTGGTGGAATATGGAGGTGGTGGTGACTACAATGTTTTGGGGCATTAGTGACCACCCCGGCCTATGGGGCATTTGTGATCTCCAAAAAAAATGTATAAACCCCTCTGTGAAAGACATCTGGTTATTCCTCTTCTGCACTGAAATAGCCTGATTCCAAATACACATACATTCTAGAGGATTAATATTTCACTTTTAAGCCAAATGAGTATCAGGGAATAATAGAATGTTTAAAACTGACTTTGTCCTCTGTAGCTTGCTTTGCTATGTTGCTTGTGACCCAGTCAACTTCAATTGCATCAAAGATTCTGCAGATAAGCTCCGACACCAAGTAATGTCAAATGCAAGAGAAAACCATTATTAGTTGTCTTTCTTTTTCAATATTACACCTTTCATTGTCGAAAATACCTGGCAGAAGTAAGTCAGTAACCCGAGTAGTCTGAAAACCTAGTAGTTGCTGATACTCTAATTATAAAACTTCTCTGGTTAAACTTAAAAAAATTACCTTGTTGTCATTTAGACTGATGTGGTGAGCGTTCTCGCCCCTCAGAATTTTCTTTCTTTCTATCTTTCTTTCTTTCTTTCAGAATCTTCAGTTGCCCTTGGAATTTTTCACACAATTAGTTTCAATGATCATGCATGTTCACCATGCACCTGTGCAAGCTTGAAAAAGTGCAACGTTACAAATATTTACATACAGCCCATTTCAAAACATATCTGTCATTCTGGAAGTATTTTACATATATACAGTTTATGTCTGAACATGACAATCAAGAGGCGAGAGCACACTACCTTCACTCTCTCTGAGGCATGTCCCATGCACTGTCTCTTTTCGTTCAGCATAGAATCCATAGAACTATGGATTAGCCCAATTAAGATAGCTGGGGAAAAAATATCCATGATAACAATCCTCGTAGTTTATGTCATAACTATAACACTTGATCAAAAATACAGTTTATCTAACGAATTAAAAAACTCCTAGGACTGGCAGTCATTTCCCGCGTTTAACTAAATGATCAAATTACAAATTAACTTCGAAGTGGCTACAAGATAGTTTCATCATTTTCAAAATGACTGGCTGTGAATCTTATATTCTTTTCGCATGCAATTTACCTTTGCTTCATTGGGAACACAAACACACACATACGCACACACACACGCACGCACACACATGCACGCACACACATGCACGCACACACACACACACACGTGCGCGTGCGTGCACACACACACACACATATCCACACACGCACACACACACACACAAACATACATACACACACATACAAACATACCAAAACACACACACACACACACACACACACAGTTGTAAACTTCACCTGTTTCATATGCGCGCTGTGTTATCCGTTAGGTGTTGGAGAAAGTCGACGTTTTCCGTTTTAAAAAAAGAAGAAAAGAAAATAAACAACACGTGCACACTGGCGAACATATGACTATGAGGGACCGGTTGACTAAGCGAAAGCATTAGCACTGTGGGTATGATCACCGGCAACATTTTTGGTACACACCAGAGACACAACAATATCTGTCTGTCGTACCAAAATGCACGGGCAATGTAGTCGCTGGTGTGTAGTCTAGGGGGAGATAATTCCATTTTCAGCGCGAAGGTCACTTGTAGTGGAAACTGCCTTGCTTGCATTAAAATCCACGTATGAAAGCAAACATTTCAACGAAATATTTCTTCAACACAAACGTTCATGCATACATGGTAATATTTTGATTGAGAAACGTTGTCTTATTGCACCGCATGAATATACTGAAAATCGGATCATTGAGTATGGGATTTACACAGTTACCTCCCTTAGACCGTTCTTGAATACGCTGTTTGACTGCATTGTTTTGAGACAAACATTTACAAACCTGTTTTGTGTATGCTGTGATTGCCATCATCTGTCTAATTTGTGCTAACAAATACCTCTGCACGAATGAATAACTTTAATTGTTTCATTCCGCACTCTCATACATTCTAGTTGGAGTTTACAGTTGATTAAATGTAGGGAAAGCGGGGCATTAAGCCCCATGGGGGGCATTAGTGACCACTTCGATGAAAAAGTAACATCATTTCAGATTTTGTTGTTTTGTTTCAAATATACGTTTTAACTATTCAGAGTTAGTTTATCTCAAGAAAGACGTGTGGTGTGACCCAGTCAGAAAGCAGGTCTGTCTCAGATCGATTTGTTTTAAACACCACTCTTTTGCTGCCATGTTGAATGTCCGAAAAACTTTGCCTTTTAGATCTCGCTCACATCTAATTTTGATGTGCACTTCATAATTTAAAAAAAGGAACACGAAATTGCATCAGTGCTTTCCTGTACCACCAAGCCAAGTGCACATGCATTACTTTCGTGATGTTTCGTGTTACACTATGTGTATTACGTACTGCTTTGGAGAGAAATTTTTGCAGAGAATTGAAGAGGAACTGTGGCGTTTTTGGTGAGGTTTTTTATTCCTCCATTAAAAAGTTCATTGAAATTTGCTCATTATAATAAGTTTGATGATATTTCAGCACTGACAGTTAAAACTTATTGACCATTTTTAGTATTGAATGAGAAAGGCAAAACCCATGATAGTCAATCAAAATGGGGTGGAGCTTAATGCCCCTAATTTTAATGTTTCGTTTCTAAAATGAAAATTGTTAAAGTCAACAAGACAAAATAGGACTGATTAAATATACACACACCTCTACTCTAAATTGGCATATTTTTCTTTTTTCTGCTCCATACACTTATCCTGAAAATGAATGTAAAATACTAGTTGGTGCCTGTTGCCCTTCAATTTTCTGTCTCTGATTCTGTAGCATTATGTCAAGAAAACAGCAGTTTCTGCCATAACTATATACACAAATCCGAGGAAATAAATGGAAACCATACACTTTGTTTGATGAATGATATCCCATGCAGCTTGTTGGGTTGCTTTGAGCTGTCAGAGGCTACCAATAGGGCATTGGAGCTGCATCATGTCATTTTGGACTTTGCTTCTGTGCATTGGAAGAAAAATTTACAGTAAAATGAAAATCAGTACTTTTTTCTCCTCCTGTGTGATTCAATGCGTTTATAAGTTATGCTAAACATTTTAGATGGGATAAAACTTACCAAAATATGTGTTTGTTTTTTTAAGGTTAGGGCCTAATGCCTCAAGAGCATGAAGTTCACTGTGAGAAATAAAATTTATTTTAAAATATTTCGTTTCGTGGTTACCAAAGAAAGTCAGTATGTTTCATTGGATATTAGTGTCCTCAATTTGTTTACTCAGTTTATCTTGATGTACCTTTTTACAACACATAAAATTTTCTAAAATAAAAAAGGGGTTGCCTAATGCCCTACTCTCCCGTATGCTATGGATGACCATTGATCAAGAAAAGCACGCACTTTTTGGAGTAAGAGCAGGTCGTCTCGACTTCCCTCGTCATTCGCCTCTTACAAATCACCTAGGGAGATGCAGAAGACCTATCCCTACCCCCAACCCACGAGGAGAGAGAGAGAGAGAGAGAGAGAGAGAGAGAGAGAGAGAGAGAGAGAGAGGGGAGAGAGAGAGAGAGAGAGAGAGAGAGAGAGAGAGAGAGAGAGAGAGAGAGAGAGAGAGAGAGAGAGAGATTGATTGATTGATTAAACTTTATTTTTAAAGGGAAATACACGAATTAGGCATAACTGCCTATCTTACATCCAGCCCTTGATAAAACAAAACAAAAAATCCAATCCCATCCCCCACCCCTACCCACCCACCCACGCTCTATCCCACACAAAATTCACACAATAACACAGGTTACAATCAATTCATGGTAACGAAATACCGCCCTGAAAATAGCCACAAAGTGAATTTGGAATAAGATGAAAGTATCTAGGATGACTGCATAAGAAAAGTATGTAGATTCGATTTAAATTTCTCTAAAGATTTTGCAATTTTTAGAGAATTGGACAGTGTGTTCCACATAGTAGCCCATGAATAAGATAGGCTATGTTTAAACAAATCAATCCTAGGTTGTGGTATTATAAAGTTATGTACACGAATATTTGAATGTTGGAATAAGTTTATCAAATAATCAGGCACATCACAATCATTAATTCTTTTCATTAAGACAAATTTATTGAATTGTAAATGCTTATGAAAAGGCAATATGTTAAGTTCTTTCATTTTGTCATTTGTAGATAGTGAACTATCTGTTATCATAAGCTTAGAGGCTCTTCGATACAATGACTTAGCCTTTTCAAGTTAGAGTCACTACATCCATCCCAAATTGTTGACGCATAATTAACGTGAGATAAGATATGACTTATGAGCATGGAAGAAGATTTTGCAAGTTTGAACGTCAACAATATGTCTTAATTTGGAGAGAAGAAATAGATTAATTGATTTTTTAAACAAATATAATCAATGTGTGATTGCCATCCTAAATGATCATCAATTATTACACCAAGAACTTTGTGCTCAACAATTTTTTCGATTCTCAAAGAATCAAGACCAAGAGGAAGAGAAAAAGGATATATTTGATGTTTTTGTCTCGTAGTTATCACCATATATTTCGTTTTGGAAGGATTAATGACCATATGATTTGAAGAGCACCAGGAACGTATTTCATCCAGGCTCCCTTGACGTTTTACTGCCACATATTCAGTCCTGACACCTGAGGTTGAAAGTGTTACATCATCAGCAAACATATCACATGTAACCTCTTTATCAGAGATATGTAATGGTAGGTCAATGATGTGAGAGATGGAGTGAGAGAGAGAGAGGGAGAGGGAGAGAGATGGAGTGAGAGAGATAGAGGGAGTGAGAGAGAGATAGAGGGAGTGAGAGAGAGATAGAGATGGAGTGAGAGAGATAGAAAGAGAGGGATGGAGAGAGAGAGAGAGAGAGAGAGAGAAAGAGAGAGAGAGAGAGAGAGAGAGAGAGAGAGAGAGAGAGAGAGAGAGAGAGAGAGAGAGAGAGAGAGAGAGAGAGGGGGGGGGGGGGAGAGTGAGAGACAGAGATGGATGGATATTGTTTTATGGCGAATCAGCCTTTGCAGGCTTTGTAAGGCCGTTAAACACGAAAATAACGAACAGTTTAGAGTAACGTAAAGTCCCTAGTTATTCGCCTCTTACGAATCGTGTAGGGAGAAGCGGTGGGTCAATTCTGACCCCGAACCCACAGGGGGAGAGAGACAGAGAAGCCAAGATAAACAACTACATGTATACATGTACATGGTGTATAGAATTATTCAGTTGTCATTCCTTGCAGTTTGTAAAGCATTATATCCTAAAAAGATTCCTCATAGCACACAGTTGAACATTGTAAAATATATGTCCCAAGATAGGTGTCTGTAGGTGTCCTTTATGGTCACCAAGAGAACATCTGAGTCAGGAAGAGAGGTTTGCACAGCAGAGCGATGAAAAGATCCAAGTCTAAGACCTCTTGCGTGCTGTGCAAGCCCTCAGAAGGGACAGAGTAGCAGAGCGCAGTGACTCCGGGGCAATATCCCACAGATAGGAGATAGAGAGCTGCCACCCCATTACATATGTAAACATAAATAATCAACAATATGTCTTCAATACAAATTATTTTATTCCTTTCAAACACCATAAAATTTAACAAAACAGAGGTAATACAATTTGAATACAAGTTCCAGATGAAGAGGGGGACATCTAGCAGCTGCTGCCATACATGAAACAATGCTCATGCAATCCTTGTCAGTTTTAGTTTCATCTTCGTACAGCAAGGTCACAACTGGTCGCACACTGGTGAGCATTCAGTGCCCAGTTGTACTCCTGGGTAGGAGAGGCAATGCCGCTATAGCACCTTGCCAGGGAGAAGCTCGAGGATCTGTGCAGCGTTAAACGACACATTTGTCAGCCGCGATGCCACTGCAGGTGAGCACCGTAACGACTGGACAAGAGCCCCATTTATCATGGATGACAGAAATCAAAAACATGAATACGGTAATCCTTCTCGTCAGACTTGCTACACACGACTTACAGCCCCAGGAGCTAGACAGCCTCCTCTTCAAATGGAACTCTAGGCATGCACTTTTGACAACCTCCTCCAGTTTTGCCACAGACGACCCCTGGCAGAAGGGAATAATGGACAAATAGAAAAATATTCTCAAAGCACACACACTCACAAGCACTCATAAGGAAACTTAGCATAAGACCCACAAAAGTGGATAAAATAGATCAAAATATATAAAATGAATGTCACCACAAAAGAAATGATCGTGCTCTGTAAAAGAACATGGTAAAATAGAAAAATACGTTCGTTTTGTTTAAAATCATTTAAAATGAAATTCTGCAACCAACACATGCATTCATAATACTGCATGAAGAGTTCAAGACAACACTGTTTTATCAGTTGCTTGTTTTGAACCATCATTGCCAATTTGTGTATAATTTCACAAAATCTGCTGAAGTAGGAAGAGGAGTACATCAACAAGAATTGTGCTTGTCGTATCTATTCCATGTGTGGTTTGCAGACAACAAAATCTTTAGCATTGCTCCGGTCACTCTAAACAACTTCAAAGCAACATAATGATCCATGCAAGCACATCTCTAATGAAACATTGGTATGCATTCACACAAACTTACCTACGTAGCATGCAACAGAAAGACATTCAAATCCGTAGATTCACAACAATAACAACAATCTCTCATTGCCTTAAGTATGACAAATGTTGCAAAAACTGTAAAACATTGTGCATGAAAAATATTTATGCAGATTTACATTATGTTAAATTTATCAAGTAAACTGCCAGAACTGATCGGTAACCTCTTCAGCCTGCTCCAGTAACAGTGACACAGCCGGCCCCAAGCCGCACCATTCTACGTGGCACTGAGAGATATTCTGGATCAGTCAGGTCCCCACATATAGGTCTGCTGTATCAGTAGCTTGACAAACTCAATGGATAAAGACTTCATAATTGGGAATAAAGTTTATGTGTTTAGCCAACATTTTCACAGCTGTTATTAATATTTAATTAATAAACCATTACTGCACTGCAAAAACATCTGTCACACAGTTGAATTCACTGACTTTAGTCCCCTTCAGAGGTAATTTGGAGTAGCATTTGGCATAAAGGCTACACTGGCTTCAGGTAACATGTTATGGCCATGCCACAAGGAAACAGGACACATCTTTAGTCTTTGGCATGTTGTGATACCAGGTTACATCAATATCCTAGATTTTCAGTATGCTCCAAAGGCTTGTAGATAGTGTAAAAAGGCACAGATTAAAAACGTAAAACATATCTAGATTAGTTGTTGCTCTGGATTCTGACTGAAGGAAGACCTAAATAGAACTACTGCATTCCTCATTAGCATTCTAACATGTCAAACGCTTTCCAGTTTCCTACCGTAATAATGAGACTGCTGGACATATACAAGCAGTGTTCTTCATTGTTTCTTAAACACAAATCCTACCTCTGCATTCAACATTAGCATTCAAACACATCAAATGCTTTCCTACCATATTACTGGGACTGCTGCACATATATATGTGGCGCTCTTTACTGCTTTCAAAACACAAACCTTACCTTCTTCAGCACAGGGGAGGAGGGAGAAGAGGGGGGAGGGGGAGGGAGGGAGGGAGACTCATACAAAGAAACAGTACGAAAATTAAATATGGATAATATGCAATTCTTCATCGCCAAGTAACTCTAGTAATGTTTCATCTCAAAATGAAAAACAAGGCGGCCATAGAGACATGATGGACAAGAAGCTGGCTGCAGTGGAGGAGGGAGCCAGGAAGATGAGGACACTGGAGTGGGTACACACTGCTACAGGAGCTGGCTGAGACAGCAGGAACGGCACTGGGTGGGAACGGCAAAGGTCTATGGCACACAAGAGAGGGCTAGAAGAGAGGCTATATTGAAAACACAGCGTCAATGAACTCAGGGTGAAATGGTGTCCCAAAAATATCATGGACCTCTTGGAATGTAAGTGGACAGTTGAAGACGTTTACTGCTAGCAGATTTAGCTGGATCAGGTAGATGTCCAGGAATGGGAGGTGGATGGTTGAGATCCTATCCTGACCAAGGAGTTGGAAAGAACAAGTCCAAATGTGTACACAGAGGCGACAGTACCTGGTGCCAAGCCACCATGCCTCTATGCATTCCCTGTGTGAAGGTGAGGACTACTAGCAAAAATCTGCTTATATTGAGTATGCAACCCAAAACCAATACGATGAGTATAAAAAATAATGTCAGCTGCACTTCAACAGCAAAACTGCTCGTAGTTGATCTTTCATCAAAGTTGTCACTGGCACTTACATGGGCAGAGCAGGTCACTGAGCTATGTTAGTGGGCGAGTCATCTGCGATGAAAAATCATAAGCTGCACTCTTGTAGTTTCTATTTAAGGCCCGTTTTAATTGAGCAATGCTTACGCCTACTTCACAGTAGCAGCAATCTTATCTAACCAATCAGGCAGCAGAACTAAACCAACGCTGCTTTCTGACTGGTTAGATAAGAGTGCTACTACTGCGAAGTAGGCATAAGTGTTGCCAAGTTAAAACAGGCCTTTAAGGCAGCATGACAATGATGACACTCAGTATATGTGACATGACAATGATGACTCAGTATATGTGACATGACAATGATGACACTGAGTATATGTGACACTACACAGGCCTAAACATCTCCATAGAGTCATGCAAAGGAAGAAGATGACATCTAAAAAATATTCTCTGGACATGAGGACATGAAGCAACTTCATGTATACACACTCCTGTATTTCATCCATGCAGTCTATTTCGCAAATGTATTTCATGTCAAAACAACATTGATGCTGGCATTCTAAACAAAGTATTGAATATCTCTGGGTAAATACTCTGATGTGGACACATGAATGATAAGAAGCACAGTCAAAAGTAGTAAACAACATAATGCATGAAAAACTACACAAAATTATCTTTCTGCTGAAAACATCACTTAATCACATTTACACCAAGAAAACACATCACAAACAGACACACTTACATGCACACTGTGGGAAACATCACCGATTCACTGCAGTTCACAGGACAAACACACTGCACCAAAGAATAAGTGTGATAGACATCACACACATTTGATGCCGCAAGAGAAAACAAGGCCAAGTCATGCAGCTTCATTGAGAGAAATTGGTCTGAAAGTCTTTATAGAGCTAAATCATGCTTTGTCTTATTTTTCTTTCTTCCGATAGCCGATCCTTTTCTTCACACTGTCAACTTCCAATATATGGATTTGAACTAAAAGTGTCTTTATTGCATAGTGTGGAAAGGGTGTGGCTAAACAGATAAGGCACACTATATGACATCCAGCAATCCTTTATAATGGAGGTGTGTCCAACAAGTCATCACAGTTGAGTGCAAGGTCATGTTGTTTTTTCATTCTCCAAAACAAGTCTCGAGGAATTATTCTGGATAAAGTAAATGCATGCCCAGAGAGTGCAATGCTTTCTCAATGCTTTGGTACCAAAACCAGTGTTGGGGAAAAATGCTGGTGTAGCAGTGAACAGGGTTGTAAAGTGTCTACATGTTCAAATCCTTTTCCCCCCAAAATCAATACACATCCCAAATAACTTTTAAAATGTGCATTAAACATTTATAATAAATAGAAACAAGCTATTTGTTGTAAGATGTTTGCAAAATGTTGTATTCAGTCATGTGAGTATCTCGGTTTTGAATTTTTGCACATTAAGACTTGCTTTCTTATGTAGCATCACATAATGATACTATCGGAAGCATCACATATATACTCTGCAGTAAATTTAACACATTCCACAGTCAACCTCACAGATACACTGCAGTTCACGTCACACGACAAACACACTGCAGTAGACACTACACATCTCCAGCAGTACACACTTCATAATATTGCAGTAAGCACCACATGAACATAACATATATAATAAATTACAAAACCTAATGCACCACACCATACACACACTGCAGTAAACACCACATAATCTGCAGTCAACAACACACACTTTGCAATAGAAACAATCACGCATACACACAAACATACCACACACACACCACAGATGCACGCGCGCACACACACACACACACACTGTGGCATACAGGCATGCACAGAAAAACCATCTCATGTTGGTTAACATCACTTGCAAACTGCCAAATAAGGCCTGTACAGAAATAACAAGAATGGCAAAGACATACGCATGACAGGAATATTTTGCAAGTTTACATGAGCAAATAAATTACGAGGCAAAATCAAAACAGGTCCAATATAGGAGTTGATTTTCACTGGAAAATGTGTGACGATTCCTTGCAGACGATGTAAGTAGTGTACAGTCTTGGCATTCATGTCCATACCACTCCAAGCAGTAATCCTCCAGCAAGATTTCATTCAGGAATCAGAGCATCTGTGTGTACTAAAATGATACATCCGCAACAGCACCATTACGACTGCACAGATTTGATACTTAATGATAGCTATGAGGATCCATGTTGCTCTCCATTTGAAGGTATGCTGTCATCACATCCAAGATTCAGGAGCTAAAACTACTTTTCAAATCAAAAAGCAAAATACATTTCATTATTTTAGCCACACAATAAATTTACAGCGTGACATCAGTCAGTCCAGTGCACACTGTTAATGAATCCTTTGAGTTCGCACGCAAAGAATTGTATATTCAAAAAGAGAGTGGCACATTTCTGTCCCAAGAAACACACACAATGAGAAGCAACATTATGGAGCACAAAAACTGCAAATTGAATTATTTATAGGGGTTGCCTGCAATTTCTTCTGCTGCATAATGCTGCTTCATGGGTTTCCGCACACCTTCACCTCAAGCGGCCTCCAGACATCAACTGCCTTTCGTCACCACCTGGATCTCTGTCTTGGGATGAACAACTACCAGTTTGACGTCCTTTCGAGCAGCTAGCACATTGGCCTTGCGGACTTTGACTGTCTTCTTGGCTCTGCTGTTTGGCTTGAAAACTCCATCTTGAATTTTGGGGTACTTCTGGCAGGGGATGTGGTCTTTGAGGCTGGGGATAGAACTGGAGCGGCACCAATGGCAACAAAACTCTGTGAGGATGGCAGCTTAGCAGATGCAAAGGAAGTGCAGAACAATGATGCATGATGGTTCTGGGGGTTCGTTGCAGGCAAATCCTGAAGAACTGCTCTGCTGACTGGAGCTGCTGCTCTCTGTCCTGAACAGAAACCTTTGTCTCCATCTTGGCAAGGAACAAGAGGGCCAAACGCGCATTTGACAGGATCATACTTTTTCTGACAGATTCCTGAGAAAAGATTACCCCGTCTTTCTATATTTTCATTCACACTAGTTGGTGTGCTGGACATTTTGAGAGCACGTCGGGCTTTGGGGGAGTTTATTTCCCCTGGATCATTGCATTTTCTCTTGTGACTGCTCACCTCTACAGCAGAATATCTTTCACTTTGTCCATGGAAGACAGAAAGAGAAACAGCATGTTTGATGTCTGCATCTGCAGAAACATCTTGGGAATTTCTCATGATCTGTTTACTGGACTGCAGTCCCATCCGAGAGGAACTACTTGCACACCTTAGAAGACTTGCATCTCCACACCTAAAGGTCTCACTACCCAAACTAGCAGACATCTCAAGTTCCCCGTGTTTCTGGTCCTCTTGGTGATGACTTGAGCTAGGTCCGCCAGGAGACAACTTTGCACTGGAACTGGCCGTTGTGTTTCCACCACTTGGTGACAGTGAAGTGTGTGACTGCCTCGGTTTCCTTGCATCCTTAGGGCTCTTTTTCAAGTGACAAGGTGTTGCATGCTTTGCCATGACCATTCTACGAGGGACCCACTTCTGGGGTAGAAATGTACCCGGGGTATCATCAAAGTCAGCTAGCGAGCTCCCATCATCATCTGCAGAACACTCTCCAGTCCAGGTTGCTTCATTCACACACCTGACTTTACGTCCACGGTCAACCAAAGAAGTGACATTTGGGCTTGCAGGGATGTCCCTGTGTCCAACACCTGTTTGGAACATCCCTGGTTCTGAAGCGTTCTCAGGTTTGACTGGCTGGCCCTTTCCTTCTCTCTCCCTTGACCCTGACTTCCTGCTGATGCTTTTCTCGTGTTCCTCTTCAGTCTTCACTTTGGGTTTCTTGCGCTTTTCCTGCTTCTGGTGTGTTTTGAGTTTCTTCTGTGATGCAATCCTTCTTGCTACACCCTCAGCTCTGGGATCAGCAGCAAATTCATCTGAAGAAGGCAGTTCCCTGAGAGTCTCATCCAATTTTGAAGAACAGTCATTGGCTTTCTGAGACTTGTGAGTTACCATCTGTCTTGGACTGAGAGGTTCAAACTCTGAGCCAGAGGAGTGACGCAATCTCTTGGCTGCAGATGTGCGAGAGAACACAACCTTCAAACCAGTGGAGGAAACCCTGGTAGAATACCGAGTGGTGTCTGCTGCAATATCTAGACTGCTAGATAACTGCCTTTTTCTCTGGTATGAAGCACTCCTTGGGGTCTTTGAGGTAGCAGATGGTTTTTGACATTTTCTTCCTGGAGTATTCTTGGAAGCATCATCAGTTTGTGAACTGGTTGTGGATGGTTTGGCAAGATCAGACTCACAGGTTTGCTTTTCTGAAATATGAACTTGTCTCTCCTCTCTCCTTTCCATTGCTTCAGGTGCCATTTCAACTGGTTGGCCAGTTCTTCTCTGCAGACTGCCACTGAGCTTGCTTTGCACTCTAAAGGCAGCCAAAGCTTCTGCCAAGCTCTGCTCTCTCTGGTCTGCCTGTGCGGCTGTTCCCTGCATGTGCGCCCAGGTCTCAGCAGGTTCACTCATGCAACGCCTCAGGCACACTTTCCTAATGCCTCCAGCCTCCATCACTCGGGCCTCTGGGAAGGACTGCAAGGCCAGGTTGGAGATTCTTGCCTCAAGATGACTTCTTGGGACTTGTTTAGAATCGGGAGAAGTGGGAGTCTGGGGACGTATTGAAAATGACCCGATTCTCCCTTGCTGAACAGCTACCAGAACCATCTTCAAGGGAGATCTGTTCTGGTTGCTAACACCACATTTTTCCAGTTCTTTTGGAGACCCTGAATGGGACAGGAACTCCCTTGGAACTTCCTGCACACTCTCTCGTGGAGGTGATGTCGGCAACCTCTGCAATAGCCTCTTCCTCCACTTTCCTTGAGGTGCAGATACAGAGGAGTGGTTTCCCAGTGAGTTAGCAGTTATCTGATTTTGTTGATCTGAGCAGTCATCATGCTCAAACACTGTTGCAGTGCTGGGAGCGTTGGCTCGCTCTTCATCCTTCACAGGTTCAGCCTCTTCATCAGCTCTGTCTGTGAACTGCACATCCAGAGCAGCTGGCACCAAGGTCGAGTCACTGCAGTGCTGCTGGTGCTGCTGATCTGAAGATGGAAGCTTCTGCAGACATAGTGAAGATACAGCAGGAATGTCATGCAGTGACTCAACACCACTTTCTTTGGACAAATCCTCTTTCCAACTCTCCTCAGACGGAAAAAAGAATTCCTCAACTAGCTGTTTTACCACGCTTGGAGCCAAGGGACCGGTGGCACCATTGTCTAGGTCTCTCCTTGGCCCATCAGCAGCCCCCCAGGGATGTATCTTTCCCTCCCTATGGACAACAGGAGGTTTTTCTAGGGGCTCATGTGATGGACCATCCTCTACAGATTGATGTTGAGGCTGGAGAACTCTTGTGTCGCTGTTAAGGTTGCCCTTCTGCACAGAATCAGCTGTATTCTGTACATCTGCCCCTGGTGCCCCAAGTTTCATTGCATGCAAACTTGGGCTTGAAGTTGTATCCACAGAGTTCCCTTGCAGACCACACTGATCTTCTTGCAGCACGACGTGCTCTCCAGGCACCATTGTTTTGCCTGCATCTGTCACCGTCTGGACCTCAGTGTGTCTGCTAGAGCAATCTGCCGGACTGCCTGCATAGCTCGCTTCATCCTTGCCTCTACCATGACCATCCACAAAGGCAGATGCATATCCTGTGAGCTCCATCAAGGGGCTGGTGGAGACATCATACATACTGACCCCTGGAGCAGTGGGAACTGTGGCAGTGTGTACCAACTTGTCTATCCTCACTGCTTCTTCAGGGGATTGTTCATCACACTCCATCCATCGTCTGACGCTCTCTGGTGTGTTCCAAGTGGCGGTGGCGGTACCAACAGAGAGCAAAGTGTCCCCCAAGCCTACTGGCACAATTTCATGAATAGAGTTTGAAATGGGCTTCTCCAAAGATGGGTAGGTTTTCATCACTTGTGCCATGAAAGTATTTCTCATGCTTTCGCCATTTTCTGTGGCATCATTCATGGTGTCAAGCAGGACTGGAGTGCTGGCAATGAAAGAAGATTCTCCCCTCTCAGTGCCGAGTTCTGCTGTGGCCCTGGTCCTGCCCTGGTTTGGAGCAGTGACCTGGGTCACCTGTAGAGGCTGCCTCCTCCCTTGCTGCGTGGTCCTCACCACGCGGATCCCGCTGTCATCAGCAAGCACA
>JAWQFJ010024109.1:0-7500 GCA_034096865.1 Theodoxus fluviatilis | reverse complement strand
AGATGGATTTGTAAAAGCATGCTCTCTTCAAATACCGGCACATTTTGATACAGTAACCATGACAGGTTTCCACATCAGTGTACCAAAAGTTATAATGTATTTGGAAATGTATGCCTCCTCTCAATAAAGGCACGTCATAGACACAGTAACCATACCTCCCTCCTTTTCCTCCCCAAAGTGCTACTTATCTTGAACAGAGTCCAGAGAGGATGTGATAATATCATTATTATCATAGCTAAAGGACAGGGGGGGATGTGGCGCATTGCTTATGCTTGGAACCTTGCTAGATCTTACAAGGTCTAGGCCAGTGTCAAAACGCATTGATCAACTGATGAAAAGTACATGTAAAGGCAGTCGAATGCTTTACTCATGCTGACACAGGCCTATCAGTTGCCAACTAGGCAAGTTAAGCACTGCACCATTAGAGAAGGCAGAGGTAGCAGACTGCCGCTTCCTTTAGCTCTCAGAGTCTGTGGAGGGTGCAGCAGAAACTGCATCGCCAGAATGGAATTCATTTGTAACTCCAGATGTCCCCCAGCTGTCTGACACATCAAGACCCTACGCTATGATGAGCCCCAGCAATTCCCTTTCCACTGAGTTTGGTTGGTACGGGAATATGAGAGAGAGAGATAGAGAGAGAGAGAGAGAGAGAGAGAGAGAGAGAGAGAGAGAGAGAAAGAATGTATGCAGATAAGCAAGTTCCTAGCTCAAAATAACACTTTTGTCATATTTGACATTCTAAAACAAATATCACACTGAGAAATATTTCAAAGAAGGAGTATCCCCTCCGAAAGCTCGCCGACGCTCGAAACGGCCCTCTTCAGGGCCCCCATCTCTCGAGAAAGAATACATATGGTCAGACTCCGGTCACTGTTTTTCCTTTTTCTCTTTCCTTACCTCAGCCTATGACAGTCTGACACCGGCTCTTTACCTCTTCGCTAAATATTTCAAAGAACAGGTATAATGTATTAAATTCCAGCGACATCAAACAAGAAACTCAGGCATTTGACTGAATCCAATGATAGTACCACCGTGACATTCTCAAACACTGCTCTGGGTCTACATAAAGTACATTCAGCAGCACAGGAGCAAGAAAGCCAAGAAATTAAAGTAACTAAATCAATGCCAGAGCAATATCATGGAAGCTTGTCAAAATCTGACTTTTGCTCATAATGCGGTGCTTTTTCTTTGGTCCACATTTCCAATGTTCGACATTCATATGGAACAATCCTGCCATTACTTATATTGGAATGATGACAGATTGTATCATTTCTGTAAAAGTAAACGGTGCTCCTTCCCTCACATGACAAGATTAGTATCACATTGCAAGAATCAGGAAGCCTTGGCATCATGGTTTTAGCACCCTAAGATCCATCCCATACTTTCTCATGTCTTTCCTTCGCCTTTTTTGTTTGAAATGGTGTGGGTTTTAAAATAACTCTTTGAGCAAAAGTTGATTTCACTGAGGCAAGATCCATTCTGAAGGTTTCTGTACATAGTTTGTTCAGTTAATACTGACAGTTCTCGGTATTTCTTAGCTATTTCTGGTGGGAACAGGGTTCGTACAGGTTTTTAGATACAAAATTCCATGACTTTTCCATGACTTTCCATGACCTTCAATAACATTTTCCATGACTTAGCGTACTGTGATACATGACCGTTTTAAAGAGAAAAGTGTATGGCGCACGACCAAACTCACGCAGGCTCTTGTGCAGAAAGTTATGGATAAAAGCCCCATCAGATATGGCCTTGCCAGGAACCTGAGCTGGATGTCTCCAAATGACTTTGTGAAGAAAGATCTGCGCCAAAATAACAAAGCCCAGTTCCAGAACTGCCTCCAGGTCCTTGAAGGGGGGACACTACATTGAAAAATGGGATTATAGAAAATTTTTACTTATTCAGCAAGTATAAGAGCTATGTTCATGAAATTTTGTACATAAAACATACACAATGTATGGTATATTCAGACCAAATTTTATTGTTCCAAATTGATTTGTTAGTGTGTTATAACAGAATCACTGAAAAAAACACGGGAGTGATCTTGCACACTCTACCAAATACCTGTATTTAATTTTCTTAATGATTACCAATCATTGTCAACAAAGAAGAAGGTCTATATTACACAATAGGATGTAAAAATGTATCATCAACACTTAGAATTTGTCTGGTGACAAGTGGCACTATCAGCACAAAAACACACTTCCGGCATGATGAGATTAAACTTATATATAAAAGAAAGTTACCAAGCTACGGTTTTCTTATTGGTCCTATTGCATGCTACATACATTCAGAAATGTACAGTAAAAAATTCAACAAGCTATCTTTATCCTAAGTCACTTTAATTTCTTGTGCAAAACTACTGCCGTAGAAAGAAAAACCAAATTTTGAGAAAAATGGCTGTAAAGTTTGAGAACAAGTAAACTTGCACTGCAAATGAACCATAATAGGTACAATGTTCTAACATGACTTATTTAAATTGGAATTCATTTCTAATCATGATAGCAAACTTTCAGCTTGACATTTTAACTCAAAGTATCAATACATCAGGTCCAGAAGCATCACCTGTGGAAAAACAAAGCATTTGTGACAAACACATTTTCATTGAAGATACAATATTTGTTTGGCATGGTTCTGTCACAATGAATTACTCCATAGGGAATCAGAGAGAGTCACAACGCAGTATTCAATCAAGTCCAGGTGAATACAGGACTCCCTCCTGCCGTCCTGGTTCATGAGTCGCTGGCGCTCTGCTCGATGCGCTTCCTCCAGTCTTGTCCGTCTTGCTTGGGCTTGCTTGGTGGATTTCCTGACTGCCTTCTTCACCCTTTCTTCATCTTCTTTCCTTGCATTCTGCACAGCCAACTCCCCCAACAACTCTAGTTCATCCAGTACATCCTGATGTGCTGATGAGCCCTTATTGAATCGCTGGATGCAGATTGCAACGGCAGTATCCACTGTGAGACCTGTCCATCTTTCTTTGGGGCATAGTCTCCAAACCAACGAGTGGAAACATTCATTAGAGTTCTGGGTTTTGCCTGCAAGGCATCTCTGAAGCAACTGGGGATCTCCCAGTCTCTTGTAGAGAGGCACAAGTGCCTCAGCTATGTCTATAGGAAGAGGGTGGGGGTGAGTTGGAGGGAGCTTGTCGTCTTCCTGTGCTCGCTTGTGGAAGCACCATGTTCTTCGGTCAGGACTGGATGCAGGACACCTGTCATGGTGAGGGTCATCATCTGTGGACAGGGTGTGGAAGAAGGAAGCCCAGACTGCATTCACCATGCCATCTAGGTCTCCTGGGTGCTCCTTGATGGCCTTGCCATAGTAGCTGGTGAGCTTGGCAATTCGTTGGTCGGTCAGTTTACCCCGGCCACCAATTGGAGCATGTTGGGCCTTTCTCTTTTCCACAAGATTTCGAAGAGCTGTGCCCATTCTCTTTGTCACATGATTGACGCAATCCATTTTGCTGACAAGCACCCCCTCACCATAGACTTCTGCAGCATTCACTCTGGCATGGGCCTTCCCATATCCATCCCCCAGCATCTCCATGTACCTGAAATTGTGGAGTGCTTCTGATCTTCTCCACAAAGTCAGTGCAGCTTCCACTTCCATAGCCTGGGCAGAACAGTGCACATTCTTCTGGCATTTCCCTTTGTGGTTTCTGTGCCACTCTTCGAATTCTGCTGTGTCTGGCTCAGGCCCTAGCTCACAGCCATGGCAGTAGTTTGATAGGGTCACAAAGTCTACAACAAGTCCACTGTAGTTCTCAATGACAGCTGCAATGCCACTGTGAGATGTTCGCCCCCGCTTGTGCCAGCTCCCATCGAACGAAACTGCAATATCTAGACGTCCTTCTGGAGTTGGCTCACAATTTTCAACTGCAAGTACATCAGTCGAACCTGTTCAGCTGCCTCCTGAAGGTGCCTATCAGCAGCCCGATGAACTCCTGAATGCAGCGTCTTCTGGTAGAGCTGCCATGTCTTCAGATGCATGGGTGGGGGCAATGTTCATGAGAGCGAAAAATCGTCTCAGTTGGGTGAACCCAATCCCAATGGAGGTGGCAGCAACGACGAGACGACGGTTGATGTCGTAGCCATTGTGCAGAGTGCCTGTCTTTGGTGAGGTCCTGACCGCCGTAATGGTGTTTCCACATGCTGAGCAGAACACTTTCAGTTTGCTCGCTGATCCAAACATCGCCGACTGATTTTTGGTCACTGTTAACGGCTGGTCACAATCTCGGCAGCGGAACACGGAGACGAGCTTGTTCATCATGCTCATGCTGACGATCACGTTCTCGTCATCACCCACTGGCTCTTTTGACTCGCTCTCAAAACTACGAAGTTTCTTGGCACTGGTAGGGACAGATTCTGACGATGAGGAGGAGATTGCTTTCGCAACATCAGCTGCTGCGCCAGAAGCAGATTTGATAAACGTGAGCGCGGAGGTTGCCGAATCGCTACTAGCAAGAGGTGCATCTTCGGTCGAAGTAGAACTAGAAGCAAGCGCTGTCGATTCTCGAGCTCCGGAGTCAGTACATAAATCTGTTTCCACTCCATGTCTTCGTTTCTGAGCGGACGATGAGGAGGCGAGCAACCTTGAAACAGCTGCACCGAGACGTAGTTTCGATCGACTCGAGAGTGGTAGCTGCTGAATCGCCGCTCGCACGTGGTGCGGTGTCGATCGAAACAGAAGCGATCGCTGTCCAATTTCCCGCTCCGGAGACTGTTGACAAGTCTACCCTTGCCTTCCTTTTTTCTGCGGCTTTTCCCCAAATTTATGCAGCGTAGCAAACTTCTTTGCATCCCTCCTCGGCATTCTTGCACTCAGTTGATTGATACTAATGACGCCGTGCGTTCCTAATGTCGAAAACAGCCGAAGCTAGTTTCGGCAACAGCCGGATAACGCGCTGCGCACGGGTTAAGCGACCAATCAGAGCAAAGGATAGACAGAGGCTTCTCTTTTGAAGCGTTTCATTGGTTCAGACAAGTTTCCGATTTCTACTTCGTGTGCTTTCGGCAGCTAACCTTTCGTTACGGCAGTTGGAGTGGCTCGAAGCCTAGAAATGGCGCTACGCGTCGGTACCAAGCATGTGGCGTTTCTTTGCAAGAAAGATGGCGTAACCTAGGATTTTTTATTTATTAAATTCCATGACTTTCCATGACTTAAATTGAAATTCCATGACTTTCCAGGCCTGGAAAATGAAAAATCAAATTCCATGACTTTCCAGGTTTTCCATGACCTGTACGAACCCTGCATGTCGACTATACGAGCAGACAGATCGAGTGCATGAAGAATGATTTAACTATCACTCTCCTCTTAGGATACCCCTAGACCAATAAACGAGAAGAATTTACAAATTGAGCACAATTTAAAGGAGGAGGTACGTGATATTTGGGGGCTTTGTCCAAGGATTTTTGTTTCATGAAAAGAAGCAAAAATATCAAAATCTGTTCATGACAAAGTAGGTTGGTTGAAAGCCATCGTCAGTGTCTATGATTGACGTGACGAGATTTCTTTTTGAGAAATTCTGAGTATCAGTGACAGATCATTTGTTGTATTGATGTTTGAAGGAATTAATTTCATGATAACCTGTTCTCTTAACCCTCTGGACGCCATTAATTTTTCACGGATTTTACTCCCTGCAGCCAGTTATTTTCTGGACGTGCCCCAAAACCGAGACCCCTCTTCTGTTTAAAAATATACAATTATTTTATTATTTGCTATAGAGGCAAACTTTTTGGAGGAAAGATGGAAAATTGAATGCTCTCTCTGATAGACACACTGAAATTTATGTCCATGCAATACAATATGATTTAAAAATAAACTGAGACAACACAAATAAAAAAACGTGTTGAGTGACAGGCTGCCACTGACTCACTCGAGAATAAATTCCCGCATCGCTTCCTTTCTTCACCCTCACTTGACCAGCGTAGCGATTCGTTTTGTCGATCATCAAGTCAACGACTTTATTAGTTGAAATAGAGATAAAAAGCATCCGATTTAGATACCTCATCGGGCACATGTTGAGGAGAGTCCATGCGCGAATTTAGAAGTTACCGATCGAGGTAGACACGTTGTTGCGCGATTTCAATTGCGCACGCTGGCTCAGAAATGATTGAGTTCGATTCTGATGAAGAGCGAATCTTTGAAATATTGTTCGATTCTGACTCGGAAGAAGAATTCCATGGCTTCACAGAGGAAGATTTGGTTGAGTTTGCCACAGCAACCAAGAGTGGTCACACGCAGACGGAATCTTAGACTGCGCTGGTTCAACTTCGATTTCGTCATCGGAGTCACTGTCTGCGGCAAACTCGACCAAATCTTCCTCTGTGAAGCCATGGAATTCTTCTTCCGAGTCCGAATCGAACAATATTTCGAAGATTCGCTCTTCATCAGGATCGAGCTGAGTCATTTCTGGGCCAGCGTGCGCATTCGAAATCGAGCGGCAGCGTGTCTACCTCGATCAGTAACTTAAAAATTCGATCTAAATTCGCGCACGTGCAGTGAAACAATATGGCGACTATTATTATGAAAGCGAGGCTCTTCTGTGCAGTCTCCATGCGTAGAGAGCTCTCACAATCCCAAGATTCATAGCAAACAGCGCCAGATTCAAACATGCCTATCAGTTTGTCGACTATAACCGCCGACGGCTGTGAGGGGAGGTAACTACTTCGGCGGTTATGACCGCCGACGGCACGCAGAGGGTTAAAGCAAAACCTTGCATAGACCTCACAGAAACATATTGTTGGTTGGAATCTGCGAGTAAAGATTCAAGGGACGCTACTCTGCTTACCATAGCAGCTGAGAGGATGTGTTGACAGCATGCTTTCCATTACTTGCATGTGAATGAGTTAGATTGATTGTTGTAACTCATGCATGTTGATTCTTTCACCCTCTTTGATGATTGTTGGCCACTGACCTTTTGGGGGACCTTTTGTGTTTGATTTTTGGTAGAGTATTTTGGCCTTGTGTAGTCATGGCTAAAGTATCTGGTGGTGAGGAAGAGATTCGCCTTATAGTGAGAGGAATTTTGGAGGCTAGCAAGAATGATTTAAAGGATATTGTTCAAAATTGTGGGCTTGCAGTTCCAGAAAATGCCTGTAAGGCTGATATCCAAATAGTACTATGTGAGCACATGCAGTATGTGTTCCATGAGAAAGAGAGAGCTGTATTGTTGAGACACGAGAATTGGAATTAGCTGCACAGAGGTTGAAGTTTGAAATAGATAAGAAAGAGGAGGAAAGAGAATGGAAAGAAAAGGAGAGAGAGAGAAAAGACAATCGAGAAAGAGAAGAGAGAGAAAGAGCAGAAAGAGAGAGAGAGGGAAAGAGAATGGAAGGAACGTAGACAAGAGAGAGAGGAGAAGTGGGAGAGAGAGAGACAAGAGCGCCTCGAGAGAGAAGAGGGAGAGAAAAGGGAGAGAGAGGAGGAGAGAGAGAGAAAAGAATGCCAAGAGAGAGAAGAGAGAGAGAGGCAGGAAAAGCAGAGAGAGAAAGAAGAACGTCA
>JAWQFJ010024108.1:45000-62236 GCA_034096865.1 Theodoxus fluviatilis | reverse complement strand
AAAAGGATCTGTGCTTTTCCAATCAACATACTGTGCCAAATATCTGCCCTGCAGTTCAGACAAAGCCGGGCAACCCAAAACAAAATGCCGTTCATCTTCAAATACCTCTCGGCACCCGGGACACAAAGGATCGTCGACATTTGAGGAGTACCTTAGCTTATGTACAAAAAGATCACTAATACCCATTCGGAAGCGTATGAAGCAATCTCTGAACACTTTCTTATTAAATGCAAATAAGTATTCTTCCACACCAAAACTAGTCTTGATTTCTCAATATAGCACAAATCTTTGACTTTCCCTCAACTTGCAAAACCACCGTTCTTTGAACGTCTCAATCATTCGCTCCTTCAGTGCTCTCAAAAAAATTCCTTTCATCATGTACTCCCTGCGCAATCCAGATGTGCATCATAGCATAGCTAGTTAAAATTCCTTTAATCTTCGTAGCCCAATTCTCACTTCTATCAACGCAACATTGCTTTATATACAATATGTGGATATCTATTCTCGCCCATTCTGATAATCTTCAATCAGTACTTTACTGCTTTTATTATGGCATTGATGTACAGAGGGTATCTTCCTGTATCGCCATATACAAAGGTGGTAGGTTTTTTAAAGGTAATATTGAGGAATTGCTTTAACATAAATATATGCACACTTTCGATAACATGGCAATCGTCCAATCCCCAAATTTCACTTTCATACAACAGTATTGGTTGAATTTGCACATGTACAATTTTATTCAATATCTGTGGGGTAACATGCCCTATTTGTCTAAACAGTCTCATTACTCTCGAAGCTGCAGCTCTTCCTCTGCCCGCCAGGTCCGTCAGCATTGAATTTATACCAAGTTTTGTTGACAAAGTAACACCTAAGTACTTGTACGCGGACACAATCTCCAGTTTTTGTCCCTTTCGGAACCACTCCTCGCGTCTCGCAATATGACCACACAAGCAAAAGGACATAACTTTTGTTTTCTGTGCATTTACCCGCAAACCAAGCCTGTCCGCAGCTGCTTCCATGTTATCTATTTGATTCTGTAGACCAGGTACTGTGTCCGATAGCAAAACGACATCGTCAGCAAATAGGAGAACAAAGATTTCGACACCGTTTGCTATCAGCTGAACCCCATGTTTCCCTTCTCCTTAATATATTTCACAAAAGACGTCATTAAAAGAGAGAAAAATGGGCTTAATTTACACCCTTGTTTCAGACCATCGAAACACTCAAAAAAATCTGACATAGTTTCATCGGATTTCACACACCATTTTAGGTTCACATATAGTGACTTTAACATCCGTACCATTTTTGTGGACATGCCCATTCGTTCAAGAAGACTGCACAGGTAAGTCTCTTTACTGTGTCGAATGCCTTGTTAAAATCTACAAATGCCACATATTTTGTTTTCTCCTTGACAGATATCTCTTCACCAGGCAGTGCAGTACAAACACATGCTCGATTGTTGAATAACCTCTTCTGAATCCCGCCTGCTCTTTACCTATGATTTCATTATCATCCACCCATTTCTGTATACGGTTCTTTAAGATGTGTATGAAAACTTTGGTGAGATTACTAGTCAAGGATATACCATGATAGTTATTAGGGTCCAGGAGCGAGCCTTTTTTATGTAGCGGGACAATAATAGACTGTGCCCACTGCCTCGGGAACGAGCCTGCACAGAAAATGGCATTAAACAGTTTGTACAGATAAGGGGTTAGAACACTTGAGGCACTCTTAATCATAATTCCCAGGACATTGTCTGTATTCGCCGCTTTTCCCGTTTTCAGTAGCTTCATTGCCTCTGTTGTTTCCAAAAGAGTAATGTTTGCATCTAGCAAATCTGAGTTTTGTTCCGTAGTGTTGTCATCTAAAGACTGTATGGTTGTACCTTCTGTGCCGGTTAACTCAAGTGGGGCTTGAAACACTTCCTGAAAATGTCGCACCCATGCCTCACAGGAAATGCCTGAAGATATCTTACTTTTGTTGCACAAGGATCGTACATGCTTCCAAAACAGCTGTGTATCCCTTACATTATCAATTAAATTCGTTGTTATTCTTTGTCTGTATTCATTCTTCTTTTGTTCTAATAGTTTCTTGTGTCGTTTCCTGTTCTTTAAAAACAAGACCCTATCCAACTCAGAATGTGTTCAAAGATACTTCAGTAGACACTTTCTACTTTCTTTCCTGCATTGAAAACATTCACCATCAAACCATCCGCGCTTATTCCTATTTGCAGTCCTGAAAGTTTTCTTCATGAGATCCGCTGCACTCACTATTGATTCTAAAATGATTCTGGTGGCAGCATCTACATCAACTATACTTTCTTCCAGCAATTCATTCACTCCAGACTCTGCAAGACCTTCCCCGACCATATTGACATAGTCATCTACTAAATGACCATTTCAAATTATTTTGGTTTGTACACTCACTTTCTCTGTCTCTATCTCATGTGACATCGGTTGACTGCCCATGTTCAATTCAAGTTTCATATGAGAAGACAGTACAGTTTCACGCACATACAGCGATCTACACAACGGAAGAACATCCTCTGTGGCTATGATGTAATCTATCACGCTACTACCCTTTGGGCCCACATAAGTATATCTACGGGAACTTTCCTCATCTATCAACCCATTCAATATAGTCAGGTCAAAAGCAACACAAAGTGACAGTAGACTATGCCCAAATCCATGGACAATTCCATCATCTGAAACTCGTGCTTTCCCCGCCACATTTCCTAGTGTATCTCCCACACTATAATTGGTAAGATTGCATGTTCCAGTCCTCGCATTAAAGTCACCGCAGAGCAATACAGAAACATCTTCATGCTTGTCTAACATATCGTTAACGCAGCTTTCTAAATAGAATATACCATTTGATTCATCCATACTATCATAATATGGAGACGCCACAAGTGGCACATATACACAGAACAGAAGCACGTCTCTATCGGTATGCAACAAGATTTTACTCACTCTGAACACGATGAAATCATAGTTACATTTCAGTCTGACAATATATTTCTCCACACTTTATGAACAAGGCACAGGATACCGCCAGATCTACGACCGCGTGAAGATATTTTTTTGCAGGCAACATGTGTAATGAGAAATCTTGAAAGGCATCTCTAAGATTTCAATATTCTACGAAAGTCTCGCAGAGATGACCAAAGGAAAACGACTGTAGATACTGGACGAAGTCTGGGTCATCGAACTTACTTAATATTCCCTCAATGTTCCATGAAAGTAAACGAAAGTCTTTTGGCAACTCAGCGACTGGGTTGTTACCTTCATTACAGTGGGTAGATGACTGGGTTGTTACCTTCATTACAGTGGGTAGATGACTGGGTTGTTACCTTCATTACAGTGGGTAGATGACTGGGTTGTTACCTTCATTACAGTGGGTAGATGACTGGGCCGGGCCGCGTTCCTACGTGTCTGCTCCGCTCCTCGCCCTCGCGACGGAACGAGTGAGCGGCCTTGTGTTGACAGAATGCCTTCGTTGTTCTTTGTGGATCTTGCCGCCTTTAAAGTAGGCAAAGTAGCCCTCCTGTCTGGCCTGGCTGAGCTCCTCGCGTTGTCGGGCAGTAAGATCACTGGCCACCCCGATGCCCCTCTCTCGTCGCTCCCGCCTCTTTTGGAGAATGCACATCTTGTCCGATGACCTGACCAGTCGAGCGATCAGTGGCCTCGTTTTGCCTGCTGCAGGCCGCCCCACACGGTGTGCTCGCACAATATCACTTTTATGCAGTGGCTTTGGGAGCACGTCCTTGACCAATGCTAGCACTTTCTGCACGGACTGTTCGTAGCTCTCGCCTTCTTCCGACTCCTCGACACCGTACAGCAGAATATTGTCCCTTCGTTCTCTATATTATTGCTGTTCCACACGTTCCGTCAGTTCACCCATCAGAAATTCCAGCCCATCCTGTCTTTCCTCTACCCTGTCTAGTTGCTCAATCTGCCTATCTATCCTTTCTCCAATATCCACCACACTCTTCTCAATTTCAGTCACTTTCTCCGCCAATCCCCTGAAGTCTTCTCTAAGTTTTTTCATTTCCCTCTCCAATTTCTCTGAAAGTTTCTTTGCCAAGGATGATTCCAAATCCGACAGCATCACCAGCATTTCCTCTCTCTCAATTGGGCCTGGATTTAAATTTATGTCCCATGCCCTCAACATAATTCCTGTCCTGTCAAACTCATAGCCACTCCACATTGCCTCATTCTCACACACAGATGTAGTGTGCTCTCCTTTCATGGCTGAGATCAAGCCCTGCGCGCAGTTCGATGCCGCCATGCCTTGCAGGCAACAAACGGATCCCACTACAGCACAGAGAACAACCATGCGCGTCAGGAGAAAAACGCTGAATTCCGTTCCAGGGTCGTATCTTGATTCAGGGTTGTATCGTACCCTTTTCTGCGACCGATTTTTTGTCATGGCCCTTGCACTATACCGTCCTATGCGGCTTCGGTACTGTTCTAGGCTCACCCCCATGGCGGCCTCAGTGTGAGTACCGCTCACGATCGCACCACCAGCGCGTACCTCACAATAAAACTGTCAAAATGCAAACATCACAACCATCCAAAACTGTCTGATAGGTCACTTACATTAACTCTGTCGCCTTATGTGTCCCAGACGACTAAAATAGCATGTAAATAGCCTCCTGCCAGAAAAACATCCCTCGATCGCAAGAACCACTCGGAGCACGTCCGCCCTCAACCGCAGCACACACAGAACTGAGAGAGAGAGAGAGAGAGAGAGAGAGAGAGAGAGAGAGAGAGAGAGAGAGAGGGGGGTTAGGAGGATGAAAGAGAGAGAGAGAGAGAGAGAGAGAGAGAGAGAGAGAGAGGGGGGGTTAGGAGGATGAAAGAGAGAGAGAGAGAGAGAGAGAGAGAGAGAGAGAGACAGAGACAGAGAGACAGAGACAGATAGAGACAGAGAGAAAGAGAGGGAGGGAGGGAGGGAGGGAGGGGCAGGAGGATGAAAGACAGAGAGAGAGAGAGAGAGAGAGAGAGAGAGAGAGAGAGGGAGAGGAAGGGAGGGAGGGGGTAGGGGGATGAAAGAGAGAAAGAGAGAGAGAGAGAGAGAGAGAGAGAGGGAGAGAGAGAGAGAGAGAGAGAGGGGGGGGAGAGAGAGAGAGAGAGAGAGAGAGAGAGAGAGAGAGAGAGAGAGAGGGAGAGAGAGAGAGAGAGGGAGAGAGAGAAAAAGAGCTTGGAATGGTTTAAGCAAGCAAATGAGCACACCAAACGCGCGCACACACAAACACAATTATACACACACACACACACACACACACACACACATACACACACACACACACACACACAATCACACAAGCACACACACACTCACACACACACTCTCACACACACACACACACACACACACACACACACACACACACACACACACACACACACACACACGATCGCGCGCGCGCACTATCACAATAATAACCTCCACCCAGTTTTGTAAAGAAATACATGCAAAGGAACATGTCGACATGATCGTTTCTAAACTGATGTAGATTTGTATTTAAAGCAAGTATGGAGACCAGCGCTCAACTCGTCCGGGCAGGGACTGCACAGTGGCACCGCATTCCCCGAACTGAGGCCTGCGGTCAAGCATCGATACTGACAGTTATGAGTGTCTATGAGTCAAGTCACCACGTCCCGTCCTGTCTTCCAAAGAACACATTGATAACGTGCCAGCTGCGACCCTTTCAGTCAAGGCTCACCTACAGGGGAGGTGTGTGACTTTGTTAAAGGGCGACTCTTATAATAATGTGCAACGCCTTTGTAGAGTCCTGTCTCTGTAGAGTCCTGCCTTTGTAGAGTCCTGTCTCTGTAGAGTCCTGCCTTTGTAGAGTCCTGTCTCTGTAGAGTCCTGCCTTTGTAGAGTCCTGTCTCTGTAGAGCTCTGTCTCTGTAGAGTCCTGTCTCTGTAGAGTCCTGTCTCTGTAGAGTCATGTCTCTGTAGAGCTCTGTCTCTATAGAGCTCTGTCTGTGTAGAGTCCTGCCTCTGTAGAGTCCTGCCTTGTAGAGTCCTGCCTTGTAGAGTCCTGCCTTGTAGAGTCCTGTCTCTGTAGAGTCCTGTCTCTGTAGAGTCCTGCCTTGTAGAGTCCTGTCTGTGGAGTCCTGTCTCTGTAGAGTTCTGTCTCTGTAAAGTCCTGCCTTTGTAGAGCTCTGTCTCTGTAGAGTCATGTCTCTGTAGAGTCCTGCCTTTGTAGAGTCCTGTCTGTAGAGTCCTGTTTCTGTAGAGGTCTGTCTCTGTAGAGTCCTGTCTCTGTAGAGCTCTGTGTCACGACTCGAGGTGAAATGTGTTATTTTGTTAAGAAGTTTATCATAACCAGGGAGTGCGTTCTATCGATATCGTCTGGGACGAGGTATGGTGACATTATTTCGTTGACAAAGGAACGGAGTACTTGCTAAATTTTTGTCTAATAGTAGGGAAACTATTTCGTTGTTAGCAAGAGGCCAAATGAGAATGGCTATGAGTTTTTTCAAGGTTAAAGAAGTGACCTCCACATCCCAAATCACCACAAGAAGGGCAAAGCCCATACGACTCACATGCTTGACTTTGACCTTATATGACCTTGACCTTCAGGTGACCTTCAAGGTCAAGGTCAAACAACTAAACCTACCAATGACATCATACACTAAGAAATGTTTTACACATTTTTCCTACCAAAATACATGTGACCTTGACCCAAGGTCAAGGTCATCCAAGGTCATGCAACACAAAGCTGTTAATTCAAGACATAGGAAGCACAATGGTGATTATTGGCACTTTCTACCATGAGATATGGTCACTTTTAGTGGTTCACTAACCCATTTTGGTCACATTTCATAAGGGTTAAAGTGACCTTGACCTTGATGATATGTGACCAAATGTGTCTCATGATGAAATATAACTTATTCTCCCATCTCTCCCGCCCCTGGGATTGAACCACGGCACAGCGCCTCGCTGCAAAACCCAACGCCTTAGGCTCGTCGCACACTAGGCGTCCATTGTGACGCAAGCTGCTTGCGTCCTACGGCGCTTGGCCGCTAGCTGTGAGCCGCTTGCGTCATCATCTCGCACACTCGCAGCTTGACGCGAGCGGCACTTGCCATATTTGGAAAGTCTCGCGCAGAAACCGAGACTGACCGAGAAAACAAAGATGGCGGAGTTCGAAGATGTTGATCTTGATAGCGAAGACGAGGATATGATACTGATTGCATGCGCAGCAGTAGTAGCTGAAGAGGAGGAAGAACAAGAAAGGCGTCCTCGGAGTGTCTGGACAAAAGAATGGCTCCTTCGGAGAAAGAGCTATGGAGCTTATGACCTTTTACTTCAGGAGCTGATTGAGGAAGATCCGAAGGAAACAAAGCGCTTTCTGCGTATGAGCTATCAGAATTTTCAGGAGTTGCTCAACCTAGTTCAGTTCAGAATCCAAAAGAAGGATACCCGGCTTAGGCAGGCAATACCCGCGGCAGCACGCCTGGCCATCACCCTGCGATACTTGGGCACAGGTATGTCTAAAATGTTTTGACCCAATTGACAAAGCACCAGTTTATGAATAAACACAAAACTAGTTCTATTTTCATTTTCTTTCCTCCCATTACCTGAACAATCTTGTGACATGAAAAAGACTTAGATAATCAAAGCCAGACAACGGATGAAGAGTTTGTGTTTCCATCAGGATAATTAGCATTTATGCATTGTTAATTTGCAGGAGACTCCTTTGTCAGCCTGAAGCTGCTGTTCCGTGTGTCAGACAACACTATTCGCAAGATTGTGATGGAGACCTGCACAGTCATCTTTGAGGAGTTGAAAGCTGTGTACTTGAAGGTAAAAATGTTTCTTTTCAAGTTATGATTTTATTTATGAAATTGTACATTATGCAGCATTTATAATCTGGTCAAACAAAATGGTCAGTAATTGAATAAATGCTGAGTGTATTTTTTTGACTGCCTGCGATTCATAATATATAAATCAGAGTAGGAGTGACACTGGACATAACAAAAAACATACAAGCTAAACACAATGCATTATTCTTGTGATTGTTTTAATATTTTATGCAGATCAGTATGACCAGTTGTGTGTGAAAAACAGCATAAAGAACTCTTTAAGCTCATTGCAAAACATATACATGTAACAAATTGAAATGATTTTGATGAGAAAGAATGTGTTTACAAGTAAATATAAGCACACCTCACACCATTTTTATGTACACATGCCACATGCACACAATCGTAAAAAAATATAAAAAATGCAATAGAATCAAAACACTGTAAAACTGAAATAAACATGCACAGTGCATAAGAGCCCAGAGAGGAACTGTCCCTTTAAGGTTCTAGGTTATCTATGCACAGGCCACATTACACGAAGTCTTGAAGTCTGAACAATAATTTATCCTCTATATTCCACAAGCAGTACTAAACACAGTACATGTACTCACACTAACCGGGGTACAGTGTCCTAGAATTTACTCGATTTTGACCCAATGAGCCAAACTAACATTCATTTTAAACTTAGAATGCATGAAAACAAATGCACAAAAAAGGCTTCAGCACTGAGCTTAGGCCAAAAAAAGAAGAAAAAAAAGCTATGCATTGGTAACCCGACTGACCTTATTTTTTCCTGCAGAACCTAAGACTTGTTTTTTCAAAATGTCAAATTTTAAAAGAAAAGATCAAGGAATTTTAGAAACTTATTTGAATTTTGATGTCAAATAATTTCTGGTAGGCGCTAATACTACTCTTTGCTAAAACCACCATCTGTAGCTCTCACTCTCACAAACACACACACACACACATGACATGTTCAATAAGACTAATTTTAACTTGTCTTCTAAGATATTTTCTTTTTACGGACTTTATTTTAAAAAAGGGGGGGGGGGGGGGGGGGGGACCAATCGCTATCAGAGTAAGTTAAAACAAAACTTTGAACTCTTTTAAAAAATAAAGTAGTAAGTCAGACAATCCTTATGAAGTATTTACTAAAAAAAAGTGTTGTGTCAAAACTCAATTATCTTAAAGGGACAGTTCCCCTATAGGCTCTGTTGCACTATGCAACCCGGTTGCAGGACCATGTTTTCCGCTGTGGAACAATATTTTTAATCTTTCCCATCAACACTGTAAACTACTTAGCCGAATGATTAGAAATGCTAGCCGAAAGATTACAAACGCTCTATCACTGCGAAAAATAAACGTGCAAGTTTGGGCATCTAGGTTGCATAGTGCATAAGAGCCCATAGAGGAACTGTCCCTTTAACAGAACGTGAAACAAGAAGGGCCAAGCCCACAAGTGAGTCAAAAACAAGGATTAAACACCATTGCCCTGAAGCTCCTCCATACTGGCTTCGAACAGAATGTCAGTTATCTGTTTCTTCACTCTCAGTTGAGCAAGCGGACTCAGTTTATCCACCTCTGCTGCAATGAAGGTGCCAAATTTGCTATTCTCGCTGTTCGCTTTCTGCTTTTGTCTTTCGACCACCTCCTCAAGTAGTTTAGATGCCCTTGAAGGTTCTGCCACACGCCTCTTCTTGAATGGTGTAGACTGTGTAAAATCAGGTGGACTGTGGGTGCGTTGGGGAGTAGGGCTTTTGGAGCGGCTACTTTGTGCTTGGCTACTTTGTCTGCTGGCACTGCTACAAGACCTACTGGCACTGGTACAAGAGCTGGAGCCGCTGTCAATACAACATCTATTAGAAGGGGCATGGACAGTGGCATTCGCTTCATCATCATCGCCGCTTACAGATTCAGGGTCCAGGTCTAGGTCAAACAATGGGCTCAAGATTTTTGCCTGTGGGAGGCTGATGCTTGGGGTGTCTTCCAAATCAGCCTGGCTGTCTTCTTGAGAGTCCACCTGAAACACATTAAAATAGGATACCAATAAACAAACCTCAGGGCATTTTTTGAAGCATAATTAACACCATTTCTTATCTTTTTCAGTGTCCGGGCAAGGCCGAAGATTGGAAGAAAATTGCCGAAGACTTCGAACAGCGGTGGCAGCTCCCAAATTGCATTGGTGCCTTGGACGGCAAACATATCCAAATCCAAGCCCCTGGATCTGGCTCTGAATACTTCAACTACTTGAGCTACCATAGCATCATTCTGCTTGCACTGGTTGATGCAAAATACAGAATAATATGGTTCAGTGCTGGATGCAATGGTAGAGCTGGAGATGCTGGGGTCTTCAGAGACTCGACTCTTGGCCAGGCAATGGAGAAAGAGACACTTGCACTTCCAGACCCTAGGCCTTTGCCAGGAAGACAGGACAAGGTCCCATTCTTCTTGGTCGGCGATGACGCCTTTGGGCTAAAACCAAACCTCATGAAGCCCTATCCGTTCAAAAAGACTTTGACAACCACAGGCCAAGATGATGATCCTGCAGAAATAGAGAGAAGAAAGCAGCGGATATTTGACTATAGGCTGTCCAGAGCTCGCCGCCTGTCGGAAAATGTTTTTGGCATCCTAGCTGCGAGATTCGGGGTATTCAGGTCTGCCATGCGGCTTAAACCAGACGCAGCCACAACAGTCACACTGGCATGCCTCGCTCTTCACAATTTCCTGGCAGAAAAGCGAGACTACCAGTTTGCGCCACCAACAATGCATGACCGGGAACATCCAATCACCCATGAGCAGCTGCCTGGAGACTGGAGGAGCACAGCCCAGAACTGTTACACTTCGCTGACAGCTCAAGTTGGCAACAGAAACGCTGCTGATGCCCGTTGGGTTCGGGATGAACTGAAGGAGTGGGTGAATGGTGAAGGGAAAGTGCCATGGCAGGACATGCGCGTGTTTGGCCGCAACTTTGACTGAAACTCTGACAAAGCTTAACAGTTTTCTCTGACATACTGAGTAACTGTAACTTTCAGTTTCTAAAGAGGAAGACTGATTTAAGGCATAAATCATGAAGATTTTTTTTTTTGATTTTTTTTTTTGGGGGGGGGGTTCCTAAATCCTCTTGTCTATCTTGCACAAAAATGAGTGCCCTTTTTGAGCGTATGTCGTTTTTGAAGCAAAGTACAGTAGTTTAAACTTGTGGTGTCTATTTTCTGAGACCGAGTTTATAAATAATGCAGCAAGTGCAATTTTTGTGAATGTAAATTGTTTATGTATGACTCAAATAACCCATACTCTAGTATGCTTTTGTTGAATGTGAATGATGTTACAATTGTGTGTGTGTGTGTTATTTTTTCTACATACGTTCAAAACAGTGAACAGTGAAATTTAATTCTTCTAATCGGCCATAGACCCCTAGAACATAGGAATTTTGAAGAAAAAAAAAGCAACAAACATGTAAATTTGTAATAAAAGCTATGTACACTTTACATGAGTGCTTGTCTTGCAGAGAGAGGGAGAAGAGTGTGTGGGTTTGTTTGTTTGTGATGAACACATCCATGACAAAGAAAAATCAGAAAAAATCAGAAAGAAAATAAGTCAGTCAAATTATCTCAGCCACAATTTTTAAGCAGTATTCTTCAAACCTTCCATACTCTCGTTGTAGACCATATATAAATTTATATCAAATATGACCACAAATGAATAATTTTAGTCAGTACGAAAAAAAAACTTACCATGTTTGTCACCCCTGACACAGTCACCCTGCTGTGCGGCCGCAGGAAATCTAGCATCTTGAACCATTTCCACTTGACATTCACATCATCGAGGGCGGCCCCGCTCTTTGAATTCTTGAACAGCAGCCGCAGGTTTTTTGCATAGCCATCCCTCAGCCACTTTATCTTCTTTTGGACAGTATCCACTGAAAGTAAAAATTATTTCTTTATTAGTATTTACATAGTCATAATACAGACGAAGCAGATGGGTGCCCATGCCACTACAATACCAGTAGCATTCCTGCGTTATACTCACTACACTAGCAGTAGCATGCATGTATTTTACTCTCTACACTAGCAGAGGCATGCATGTGTTTTACTCACTCACTAGCATGCATACATGTATTTTACTCACTACACTAGAAGAAGTAACATGTATTTTACTCATTACACTGGCATGCCTGCATTTTACTCACTACAATACTGTGCATGTTTTCTATTCAGTCTACAGTAGTGCCCCAGAGAGACACACAGAGAGAGACAGAGAGACAGAGAGAGAGAGACACAGAGAGAGACTCAGAGAGAGACAGAGAGAGAGAGAGAGACAGAGAGAGAGAGAGAGAGAGGGGGGGGGGGTGGGGGGAGAGGGGGTTGGGGGGAGAGGGGGGTGGGGGCGGTGGGGGTGGGGGTGGATGAAAAATACATATACTCTGTGACTGTTGTCAAAAGCTACTCTTCTCATGATTTTTATTAAAAGCAGTTGAATGATCTATGAAGAAATTATCAGAGCAGCGGTATTCAACATACGTTCCGTCACATGACCATAGCCACAATGATGATTGATAGTGCAAATATTTAACAACCAAGTAACTACGGTCAAAACAAAAATTGAATAGTACTGATTACCAAGTCATTTGTTCATTGCAGACGACAGCACTCATCAAATATTTGGAAGGGGTTACAAGGGAGCAACAAGCAAGCAGCAAATATGTAATTCAAGTAAATGTAACTTTTTGTAATGTAAGAGCTGTTTCTTCTCTTCTCTGAGGTAATAACAACAAAAAGGTGACACGTGCACAATATCACTGCAATGTAGATTAGAAATTAACACTCCGACATTTTGGGAGCCGTGAAAATTCTAGGCTGCAATGCAGTGTGTGGATTACTTCTAAACATCTCAGTTCCGAGTTCAGTTTCTGTAGGACCTTCGACTTCGTAGAAAACTTTATCACCCCTTGTAATGGCATCACTGTTTTTAACAGCTAAACTACGGAGATAAAAGATACATCAGCACTGCATCATTTGAATAACATGTTTAATCGAACGCTGACGAAAACTATGCCGAAATTTCAAACTTACCACTCCAGCCTTTCTTCATCTCCACCCCAATCCACAGGAGACTCTCCCGGTTCTTGTCACGATCATAATAACTTTTCATCCTGAGATTGTAGAGGTTTTCTTGGCTTCGGTAGAGCTCAATAAACCGTACAATCTCTTCGTCAGTCAGTCTGTCCTCCATTTTGACGGCGCAATACAAGAGAGTTGCCTGCCCTTGCACTGTTGTAGGCAGTATCGAGTGGCCTCCTAGTATTGCGCCTTGGCCTAACCACCACCAACCCCCCATTATATTTTGTCAATAACCTACCCAGGTTTCAACTGTGTACAATCTTAGAATAAATTGGTTGTAAAGAAAGAAGTAGGTTCTGGTCATACCAGATGCAACTGTACATACTACATGATACTAATAACAATAAATAATGTTCAACAATACAAAACGAAAATTAGTGTGTCAACTCAATCAGTTGAATATTCAGCGCAATAATCACTAAATAGATGAAAGAAGAAGAAAAGAAGAGAAGGTCAAAATAGCCAAAGCCTCACCACCTCCTGCCCTCCAACGTAAACGAAGAAGTTGGCTTTCGAGAAAGGAGAAACAAATTTCAAACTTACCACTCCAGCCTTTCTTCATCTCCACCCCAATCCACAAGAGACTCTCCCGGGTCTTGTCAAGATCATAATAACTTTTCATCCCGAGATTCTAGAGGTTTTCTTGGCTTTGGTAGAGCTCAATAAACCGTACAATCTCTTCGTCAGTCAGTCTGTCCTCCATTTTGACGGCGCAATACAAGAGAGTTGCCTGCCCTTGCAAACAATCTGATTGGCCACGTCCAAGCGTCAGGCGCTCGAAAATAGAGACGATCCTATTTCACGCGTCAACGCAAGCGGCTGGGCGCGCGCAGCCGAATCAGCCGGCGGCTACCCTCGCACACTGTACTGCGCGTTCAAAATACCCCAGCTGCTTGGCTGCTTGGCTGCTTGGACGCCTAGTGTGCGACGGGCCTTAGCATACTGGACCATCTACACCTCCTAAAAAAGAGGCTATCAATAGTCCACCAGAAGCTTCGGGTTGGCTTTGAACTCATGAGGGCACAAGGGGAGAGCACTGGGATGTGAGCTGCCAGGATCTTTTTTATTTTGATGTCTCATGATGAAAGTATAACATGTGCCCCACATAATTATTAAGTTTGAAACAGTTATCTTCCATAGTTCAGGGTCAGGGTCCACACACTAAGTAAAAGACTGCATTGTAATCCACACACTAAGTGAAATACTGCACTGTAGTCCACACACTAATTGAAAGGTTGCATTTTAGTCTACATACTAAGTGAAAGACTGCACTGTAGTCCACACACTAAGTAAAAGACTGCACTGTAGTCCACACACTAAGTGAAAGACTGCACTGTAGTCCACACACTAAGTGAAAGACTGCACTGTAATATTCACACTAAGTAAAAGACTGCACTGTAGTCCACACACTAAGTAAAAGACTGAACTGTAGTCCACACACTAAGTGAAAGACTGCACTGTAGTCCACACACTAAGTAAAAGACTGCACTGTAGTCCACACACTAAGTGAAAGACTGCACTGTAGTCCACACACTAAGTAAAAGACTGCACTGTAGTCCACACACTAAGTAAAAGACTGAACTGTAGTCCACACACTAAGTGAAAGACTGCACTGTAGTCCACACACTAAGTGAAATACTGCATTGTAGTGCACACACTAAGTGAAATATTGCACTGTAGTCCACACACTAAGTGAAAGACTGCACTGTAATATACACACTAAGTGAAAGACTGCACTGTAGTCCACAAACTAAGTGAAATACTGCACTGTAATATTCACACTAAGTGAAAGACTGCACTGTAGTCCACACACTAAGTGAAATACTGCTCTGTAGTCCACACACTAAGTGAAAGACTGCACTGTAATATTCACACTAAGTGAAAGACTGCACTGTAGTCCATACACTAAGTAAAAGACTGCACTGTAGTCCACACACTAAGTGAAATACTGCACTGTAGTCCACACACTAAGTGATAGACTGCACTGTAGTCCACACACTAAGTAAAAGACTGCACTGTAGTCCACACACTAAGTGAAATACTGCACTGTAGTCCACACACTAAGTGATAGACTGCACTGTAGTCCAAACACTAAGTAAAAGACTGCACTGTAGTCCACACACTAAGTGAAAGACTGCTCTGTAGTCCACACACTAAGTGAAAGACTGCACTGTAGTCCACACACTAAGTGAAATACTGCTCTGTAGTCCACACACTAAGTAAAAGACTGCACTGTAGTCCACACACTAAGTTATAGACTGCACTGTAGTCCACACACTAAGTGAAAGACTGCACTGTAGTCCACACACTAAGTGAAAGACTTCACTGTAGTCCACACACTAAGTGAAATACTGCACTGTAGTCCACACACTAAGTGATAGACTGCACTGTAGTCTACACACTAAGTAAAAGAGTGCACTGTAGTCCACACACTAAGTGAAAGACTGCACTGTAGTCCACACACTAAGTGAAATACTGCACTGTAGTCCACACACTAAGTGATAGACTGCACTGTAGTCCACACACTAAGTGAAAGACTGCACTGTAGTCCACACACTAAGTGAAATACTGCCCTGTAGTCTACACACTAAGTGAAATACTGCTCTGTAGTCCACACACTAAGTAAAATACTGCTCTGTAGTCCACACACTAAGTGAAATACTGCACTGTAATATTCACACTAAGTGAAAGACTGCACAGTAGTCCACACACTAAGTGACAGACTGCACTGTAGTCCACAAACTAAGTGACAGACTGCTCTGTAGTCCACACACTAAGTGAAATACTGCACTGTAATATTCACACTAAGTGATAGACTGCACTGTAGTCCACACACTAAGTAAAAGACTGCACTGTAGTCCACACGACTGACTGTGTCAACACGCGTTGTGCGATTAACCCTTGTATGCGGCCAAGCGCCAGCATCGGGTTGGAATACTCCCCAGGGAGCGGAGTTGGTGCTGGTACCTGACTGTGTGCGTCTTAAATGTCTGTCACTATGTTTGTTGTGAGGTACCAGTGAGGATTGATGAAGATGCCCAGTGATCAGGGGGTAAAGTGTAAGCGGTTTGAGACCCTGACAAAGGGTGTAAGTCGCTATAAAAAACCACACCTTTAAAAAAAAAAAGTGAAATATTGAACTGTAGTATACACACTAAATTAAAGACTGCACTGTAGTCCACACACTAAGTGAAATACTCCTCTGTAGTCCACACACTAAGTGAAATACTGCTTTGTAGTCTACACACTAAGTGATAGACTGCACTGTAGTCCACACACTAAGTGAAATACTGCACTGTAGTCCACACACTAAGTGACAGACTGCACTGTAGTCCACACACTAAGTGAAAGACTGCACTGTAGTCCACACACTAAGTGAAATACTGCTCTGTAGTCCACACACTAAGTAAAAGACTGCACTGTAGTCCACACACTAAGTGATAGACTGCACTGTAGTCCACACACTGTGAAATACTGCTCTGTAGTCCACACACTAAGTGAAATACTGCTCTGTAGTCCACACACTAAGTGATAGACTGCACTGTAGTCCACACACTAAGTGAAATACTGCACTGTAGTCCACACACTAAGTGAAATACTGCTCTGTAGTCCACACACTAAGTGAAATAATGCTCTGTAGTCCACACACTAAGTGAAATACTGCACTGTAGTCCACACACTAAGTGAAATACTGCTCTGTAGTCCACACACTAAGTGAAAGACTGCACTGTAGTCCACACACTAAGTAAAAGACTGCACTGTAGTCCACACACTAAGTAAAAGACTGCACTGTAGTTCACACACTAAGTAAAAGACTGCACTGTAGTCCACACACTAAGTGAAATACTGCTCTGTAGTCCACACACTAAGTGAAATACTGCTCTGTAGTCTACACAGTAAGTGAAAGACTGCACTGTAGTCCACACACTAAGTAAAAGACTGCACTGTAGTCCACACACTAAGTGAAATACTGTACTGTAGTCCACACACTAAGTAAAAGACTGCACTGTAGTCCACACACTAAGTACAAGACTGCACTGTAGTCCACACACTATGTGAAATACTGCACTGTAGTCTACACACTATGTGAAATACTGCTCTGTAGTCCACACACTAAGTGAAATACTGCACTGTAATATTCACACTAAATGAAAGACTGCACTGTAGTCCACACACTAAGTGACAGCCTGCACTGTAGTCCACACACTAAGTGAAATACTGCACTGTAGTCCACACACTAAGTGAAATACTGCACAGTTGTTTACACACTAAGTGAAAGACTGCACTGTAG
>JAWQFJ010024108.1:7500-40000 GCA_034096865.1 Theodoxus fluviatilis | reverse complement strand
TGTAGCATTACTGTCCAGTGGTGTGGCATCATTGTCCAGTGGTGTGGCATTACTGTCCAGTGGTGGGGCATTACTGTCCAGTGATGTGGTATCACTGTCCAGTGGTGTGGCATTACTGTCCAATGTTGTGGCATTACTGTCCAGTGGTGAAGTATTAATGTCTAGTGGTGTGGCATTACTGTCCAATGATGTGGCATTACTGTCCAGTGGTGAAGTATTAATGTCTAGTGCTGTGGCATCACTGTCCAATGATGTGGCATTACTGTCCATTGGTGTGTCATTAGTGTTCATTGGTGTGGTATTACTGTGCTGAGGTGTGGTATTACTGTGCTGAGGTGTGGTATTACTGTGCTGAGGTGTGGTATTACTGTGCTGAGGTGCGGTATTACTGTGCTGAGGTGTGTCATTACTGTCCAGTTGTGTGGTATTACTGTCCAGTGGTGTGGCATCACTGTCCAGTGGTGTCGTATCACTGTCCAGTGGTGTGGCACTACTGTCCAGTGGTGTGGCATAACTGTCCAGTGGTGTGGTATTACTGTCTAGTGGTGTGGCATCACTGTCCAGCGGTGTGGCATCACTGTCTAGTGGTGTGGTATCACTGTCCAGTGGTGTGGCATTACTGTCCAGTGGTGTAGCATTACTGTCCAGTGGTGTGGCGTTACTGTCCAGTGGTGTGGTATCACTTTCCAGTGGTGTGGCATAACTGTCCAGTGGTGTGGCATCACTGTCCAGTGGTATGGCATTACTGTCCATTAGTGTGGCATTACTGTCCAGTGGTGTGGCATTACTAACCTGTGACGTGGTATCACTGTCCAGTATTGTGGTATCACTGTCCAGTGGTGTGGAATTACTGTCTAGTGATGTCGTATCACTCTCTAGTGGTGTGGCATTACTGTCTAGTGATGTCGTATCACTGTCTAGTGGTGTGGCATTACTGTCAAATGATGTGGTATCACTGTCCAGTTTTGTGGCATTACTGTCCAGTGGTGTGGCATTACTGTCCAGTGGTGTGGCATTACTGTCCAGTGGTGTGGCATTACTGTCCAATGATGTGGCATCACTGTCCAGTGGTGTGGCATTACTTTCCAGTGGTGTGGCATTACTGTCCAGTGATGTGGCATTACTGTCCAGTGATGTGGCATCACTGTCCAGTGGTGTGGCATTACTGTCCTGTGACGTGGTATCACTGTCCAGTGTTGTGGTATCACTGTCCAGTGGTGTGGCATTACTGTCCAATGATGTGGTATCACTGTCCATTGGTGTGGCATTACTGTCCAGTGGTGTGGCATTATTGTCCAGTGGTGCGGCCTTACTTTCCAGTGATCTGGTATTACTGTCCAGTGATGTGGCATCGCTGTCTAGTGATGTGGCATCACTGTCTAGTGATGTGGCATTACTGTCCAGTGGTGTGGCATTACTGTCCAGTGGTGTGGCATTACTGTCCAGTGGTGTGGCATTACTGTCCAGCTGTGTGGCATCACTGTCCAGTTGTGTGGCATCACTGTCCAGTGGTGTGGCATTACTGTCCAGTGGTGTGACATCACTGTCCAGTGGTGTGGCATCACTGTCCAGTGGTTTGGTATCACTGTCCAGTGGTGTGGCATCACTGTCCAGTGGTGTGGTATTTCTGTCCAGTGGTGTGGCATCACTGTCCAGTGGTGTGGCATCACTGTCCAGTGGTGTGGCATCACTGTCCAGCGGTGTCGCATCACTGTCTAGTGATGTGGTTTCACTGTCCAATGATGTGGCATTACTCTCCAGTGTTGTGGTATCACTGTCCAATGATGTGGTATCACTGTCCAATGATGTGGGATTACTAACCAGTGATGTGGCATTACTGTCCAGTGGTGTGGCATTACTGTCCAGTGGTGTTGCATTACTGTCCAATGATGTGGCATTACTGTCCAGCGGTGTGGCATTACTGTCCAATGGTGTGGTATTACTGTCCAGTGATGTGGCATTACTGTCCAGTGGTGTGGCATCACTGTCTAGTGGTGTGGCATTACTGTCCAATGATGTGGCATCACTGTCCAATGATGTGTCATCACTGTCCAGTTGTGTGGCATTACTGTCCATTGGTGTGGTATCACTGTCCAGTGGTGTGGCATTACTTTCCAGTGGTGTGGCATTACTGTCCATTGGTGTGTCATTACTGTCCATTGGTGTGGTATCACTTTCCAGTGGTGTGGTATTACTGTCCAGGGGTGTGGCATCACTGTCCAGTGGTCTGGCATTACTGTCCAATGATGTGGCTTCACTGTTCAGTGGTGTATCATTTCTGTCCATTGGTGTGGCATCACTGTCCAGCGGTGTGGCAGTAATGTTCAGTGGTGTGGTATCACCAAATTATCATGAACGATTGCCTCTCTGATCGTGAAAGAAAAAACACAATTTCATTGTTTACAATTTTAAAAATGTTTACGATAACAGAAAACAAAACATTATTTACACTGTTCAGATTAATGTATTGTCAAATCTTTACACAAAAAGAAACCAAAATTAATTTGTCCATTTTAAGACATATAAACCTATTTCAAAGACAGAAAGTTAATGACGTTGTCATTTTCAACCCTGAGATGCACCAGAAAACAGCCGTAAGTATAAAAAACATATCCTATTTAAATTGGAATCAATATACTGTTTACCTTACTCATCTTCTGCCTAAAGATCCATTGTGTCAGGCGAATTTCCAATGGAGCACTGATGAGGTGGAAGTAGGAAACCCCACAAGGCGGCAACTGGCTGCTGTGTGCAAGGCGCTCTGCCTAGCTCTCTGTACACTTGGTGGAGCTTCTGTCACCCACATGTCGGTTTGAAATAAGGAGCAACTAGAATGATATGTGGTGCGCTGCGCACGCAGCTGTAGCTACTGCAATACACTGTGGTGTGCTGTGCACGCAGCTGTAGTTATTGCAATACACTGTGGTGTGCTGTGCACGCAGCGGTAGCTATTGCAATACACTGTGGTGTGCTGTGCACGCAGCTGTAGCTACTGCAATACACTGTGGTGTGCTGAGCACGCAGCTGTAGCTACTGCAATACACTGTGGTGTGCTGTGCACGCAGCTGTAGCTACTGCAATACACTGTGGTGTGCTGTGCATGCAGCTGTAGCTACTGCAATACACTGTGGTGTGCTGTGCACGCAGCTGTAGCTATTGCAATACACTGTGGTGTGCTGTGCACGCAGCTGTAGCTACTGCAATACATTGTGGTGTGCTGTGCACGCAGCTGTAGCTATTGGAATACACTGTGGTGTCCTGCGCACGCAGCTGTAGCTACTGCAATACAGTGTGGTGTGCTGTGCACGCAGCTGTAGCTACTGCAATACACTGTGGTGTGCTGTGCACGCAGCTGTAGCTACTGCAATACACTGTGGTGTGCTGTGCACGCAGCTGTAGCTACTGCAATACACTGTGGTGTGCTGTGCACGCAGCTGTAGCTACTGCAATACACTGTGGTGTGCTGTGCACGCAGCTGTAGCTACTGCAATACACTGTGGTGTGCTGTGCACGCAGCTGTAGCTACTGCAATACACTGTGGTGTGGTGTGCACGCAGCTGTAGCTACTGCAATACAGTGTGGTGTGCTGTGCACGCAGCTGTAGCTACTGCAATACAGTGTGGTGTGCTGTGCACGCAGCTGTAGCTACTGCAATACAGTGTGGTGTGCTGTGCACGCAGCTGTAGCTACTGCAATAGGTCCAGGATGACGACCGCTCCCCTTTGTCCGCGGTTTGGATGGCGATGTCCTTGTTGGAATCCAAGGACTTGATTGCTTTCCGTTGTGTCGGAGCGAGGGGGTGCACTACTTTGCTGCTGTCGCTGCGGAACTGGACATTACTGCACTTGTGGAGAGCCTGCGCGTATACATGTTGTCTTGTTTCCATTCAACCGCACACACATGTAGATCGATCTCTTCTTAATCAATATAAGTACACCCTCAAATCGACGACCGTAGAGAGAGAGAGAGAGAGAGAGAGAGAGAGAGAGAGAGAGAGAGAGAGACAGACAGACAGGCAGACAGACACACAGACAGACACACAGACACACAGACAGACAGACACACATACACACAGACACACAGTCACACAGACAGACAGATACAGCGACAGAGAGATACATAGACCGAAACAGACAGACAGACAGACAGACAGACAGACAGACAGACAGACAGGCACACAGACAGACAGACAGACAGGCAGACAGGCACACAGACAGACAGACAGACAGACAGAGACATACATTGACAGACAGAGACAGATACAGCGACAGAGACATACAGCGACAGAGAGAGAGAGAGAGAGAGAGAGACAGACATAGAGAGAGACAGAGAGATAGAGAGAGAAACATAGACTGACAGACATACAGAGAGAAAAACAGAGAGAGAGAAAGACGGACAAAGATAATAAAAACATAGAAAGAGAGAGACAGATAAAAAGACAGAGCGTTAGAGAGATACACAGAGAGAGACAGAGACAGAGAGAAAGATAGAAAAAACAGAGATACAGAAATAGATAGATGAAAGATGAGAGAGAGAGAGAGAGAGAGAGAGAGAGAGAGGAGGAAAGAGAACGAACGAAAGAAATAATTTAATGTTTAGACCCCCGCCCATTACATTGGAACGCGGACAAATCGTATCAAACGCAATAACGGCTATGCACAGTCATCGAAACTGGCACCCAGTTGTGGCAAGCACGATCTGCACGATCTGCACGAAAAAGAGCGGTATCCATCATGAATAGTGTCATTTTTTTTCGTGCAGACCGTGTACGGAGCTGTGTAGCGGTCAAAATAGTTTCCGGTGAAAACAGTTTCCGAATGTTTCCGACTTCGACCATTTTAGCAGCGCCAATAAACGTCGTTTAGCTTAAGATTACACCCGAATCACGCGGACCGTTAAGGTGCATGGAGTACAGTACCGCCGAGCAAGACGTTTGTCACAAAACGCAGGTATATTAACGCGGTCGGATCTTAGCATAACTCCCCGGGCGTGCCAAGTCAGTCAGGCGGAGTGGCGGGTGCCGTCTCTTTTTAGAGTTGAATTCTCAGCACGTCCCGAGCAGATAACTCTGCGATGACTTCCGGAAACTGTTTTCACCGGGAAACTATTTTCACCGCTACAAGCTGTCGTGTTGGCGGCGCCCGGCGCATCTCGGTTCTGCCATTGTTGACACACACGTCCCGCGTGTAGGCAGGCGAGTCTGAAGCACATGGGGTGTATGGACCTTATCCACACATCGAGGCTCTGGGAGTTACTTCCCTTGTTTGTGGGACCAGCCCGGGCATCTTTCAGAATGCCGAGTAACAAGCGCTGTGCTTGGGGACAAAGTTAAACGGATGATAGATACCCTGAACGCTGTGTTGGCGTCAAAGTCATTCCATTTGTGAAACCGGGAAAGTATATGTGCCATCTAGATCGTTGCCTTCGCAGCTGCAATCGCCCAGCGAACTAGCTGAACGTAGACACAATCACGTGGCACTGTTGTCGTGCTGTACATTTGCAGCAACGTAAGATCTCGTACGACGATTTGATTCAAGGCCTAGTGCTAATTGCTTTGATGGTCTGGTCTCAGTGTCACAAAAATATGATGATTTAATCAATCACTGATTTAAAAAATAAGTGTGTTGCCCTACATTGATTGACAGTCTGAGTGAAATAGATCTATTTCACTGTCCCACCTGGCGAACTTGTTGCCGGCTGTATTGAGCTTGTGTGTTCGTGTAGGCCTACTCAAAAGTCAAAATCACAGTCGTCTCCGAAACAAGGAATAATCAGAGTAAGGGGGAAAAGCATTTCGTTTGTTTGTTTTGTTCTTGCAGCACTTCAAAAATGATGTGTAGGTCTGTGACTGTCTGTCTCTCTGTGTTGTGTGGTGTGTAGGTCTGTGACTGTCTGTCTCTCTGTGTTTAGTGGTGTGTAGGTCTGTGACTGTCACCATGTGTTCTGTGGTGTGTAGGTCTGTGACTGTCTCCATGTGTTCTGTGGTGTGTAGGTCTGTGACTGTCTCCATGTGTTGTGGTGTGTAGGACTGTGACTGTCTCCATGTGTTGTGTGTAGGTCTGTGACTGTCTCCATCTGTTGTGGTGTGTAGGTCTGTGACTGTCTCCATGTGTTGTGTGGTGTGTAGGTCTGTGTCTGTCTCTCTCCATGTGTTGTGTGGTGTGTAGGTCTGAAACTGTCTCCCTGTGTTGTGGTGTGTAGGTCTGTGACTGTCTGTCTCCATGAGTTGTGTGGTGTGTAGGACTGACTGTCTGTCTCCATGTGTTGTGTGGTGTGTAGGTCTGTGACGTTCTGTCTCCATGTGTTGTGTGGTGTGTAGGTCTGTGACTGTCTGTCTCCAAGTGTTGTGTGGTGTGTAGACCCCAAGCTAAAAGACACATTTTGGTATGATTTATCTCATAGAAAACATAGAAACTAACTGATAACTTATAAATGCATTTAATCACAGAAGAAGGGGGAAAAAAAATCAAAATCCTAATTTTAAAGTTAATTTTTCTGCCAGGGCACAGAAGCAAGGTCTGAAATGACATGAGGCAGCCCCATTGCCCCATTGGTAGCATCTGACAGCTCGACCAACCTTGGCCATGTTATTGGTATAACACTAAAAGCCTAGCAGTCAGTAGATTCTGACATAAGGGGATCATTCAGCAACTCTATCATTATGCTGTATTTGAAATGATGTTCAAACAAGTGTAGAAACTGCTGACTCTTCTAAAACTCAACCACAAATTTGCCATCAGAAAAAAACTTATTTGTTTTATGTTGTAAAAGTAAATCAGAGGTAACAGATAATAGCTATTTGCCTCAGGTCTGTGACTGTCTGTCTCCATGTGTTGTGTGGTGTGTAGGTCTGTGACTGTCTGTCTCCATGTGTTGTGTGGTGTGTAGGTCTGTGACTGTCTGCCTCCATGTGGTGTGTAGGTCTGTGACTGTCTCCATGTGTTGTGTGGTGAATAGTATTATATATATTATTAATGATTTTTTGACTCACATGCGAAGCAAAAGTGAGTCTATGTACTGAGCCGTGTCGTCCGTCCGTCCGTCCGGGCGTCCGTCCATCCGTCCGTCCGGGCGTAAAAAACTTAAACGTTGGATTTTTCTCGGATACTATTAAGTCTATCAACACCAAATGTGGCATGATGGTGTATGATGACAAGGCCTCAAAAAACATACACAGTGACTTGATCTTGCTTCAAGGTCAAGGTCGCAGGGGCCATAAATGTGGTCTCAAAAACAGTCATTTTTCACATTTTCTCAATTTTCTCCCACGTTATTGAGAATGGCGACCTTAGCTACAAGTAGTATATAGGTCAAAGCAAGCCCTATCTTTTGATACCAGTTTGGTTGACCTTGCTTCAAGGTCAAGGTCACAGGAGCTCTTCAAAGTTGGATTGTATACATATTTGGAAGTGACCTTGACCCTGAACTATGACAGATAACTGTTTCAAACTTAATAATTATGTGGAGCACATGTTATACTTTCATTATGAGACACATTTGTTCACATATCATCAAGGTCAAGGTCACTTTGACCCTTATGAAATGTGACCCAAATGGGGTAGTGAACCACTAAAAGTGACTATATCTCATGGTAGAAAGTGCCAATAAGCACCATTGTGCTTCCTATGTCTTGAATTAACAGCTTTGTGTTGCATGATCTTGGATGACCTTGACCTTGGGTCAAGGTCACATGTATTTTGGTAGGAAAAATGTGTAAAGCATTTCTTTGTGTATGATGTCATTGGTAGGTTTAGTTGTTTGACCTTGACCTTGAAGGTCACCTGAAGGTCAAGGTCATACGAAGGTCAAGGTCAAGCATGTGAGTCGTATGGGCTTTGCCCTTCTTGTTTATTCTTATGTGTTCATTATTTTGATTTTATTCTTTCTTTTATTTTTAGTTTTTGTTTTGCAACTTTTTGTGCATGACTATTGAGTGTCCCAGAAGAAAAATAAAAAAACAAGAAAACTGTTCATAATATATACCTCTTTGTTACTAGTACTTGGTTACTTGGTTAATGCATGGATGTGCATGTTGAAACAAAATAGAACAACAAACAGTACAGATTTACACACACACAAAGCCAGTTGGAAAAAAATGTTGTACTGCAGGTATCTCTCAAATTATTTTTCCTTGTGTTTCAAAGTTTGAGCTGGTGCAAATTGAAATACAAAAAGTGCTAGAGGAGTACAAAGCACCTTGGAAATAACTAGTGGCAGTTAACTTCAAACAACAATTTGCATGGCTGATCAACATTGTGCTAAGTGACTAACTGTGAGAACTGGTTTGCCTATGTGTCACTATATGATGTGTGTGGACTTGTGTGAAAAATTGAAATATACCTGCAGTACAACATTTTTGCAAAACAAAAACTAAAAATAAAAGAAAGAATAAAATCAAAATAATGAACACATAAGAATAAAAAATATTTAATAATATATATAATACTATTCACCACACAACACATGGAGACAGACAGTCACACACCTACACACCACACAACACATGGAGACAGACAGTCACAGACCTACACACCACACAACACATGGAGACAGACAGTCACAGACCTACACACCACACAAAACATGGAGACAGACAGTCACAGACCTACACAACACATAGAGACAGTCACAGACCTACACACCACACAACACAAGGAGACAGTCAGTGAGTCACAGACCAGCTACACACCACACAACACAGGCCAGGGAGACAGTCACAGACACGCGATGCGGCAATTTACGTGTAAACACCTGTTGACCAGGGATTACGTATCACAACACCTGAATGATTTGCTGTGTATTTGCGGGTAGAAACATATCACAACAACGCTGTTACATTAGGCGCTCCACTTCGAGCACTGTGTAAGGCAAATGTACAACTACAACAGTGCCACGTGATTGTGTCTACGTTCAGCTAGTTTGCTGGGCGATTGCAGGCTTTTAACCAGCGAAGGCAACGATCTAGATGGTACATATACTTTCCCGGTTTCACAAATGGAATGAATTTGACGCCAACACAGCGTTCAGGGTATCTATCATCCGTTTAACTTTGTCCCCAAGCACAGCGCTTGTTACTCGGCATTCTGAAAGATGCCCGGGCTGGTCCCACAAACAAGGGAAGTAACTCCCAGAGCTTCGATATGTGCATGAGGTCCATTCATGAACTTGGACTTTCGCGAGCACTGGTCTTGGACTTGTGAGTCCAGGACTAGTCCTAGACCACCGCGTAGCCTGGGACTAGTCCTGGACTCAGCGAGTCTATGATTCACGAACCCAGACTGGGTGTTGACTTGAAAGGCTGGGACTGATTGACCTAGTCCATGGATTATTTTTAGAATGATGTGGATTTCCCGGGGATTCCGCCCAGTGCGCAAGCGCATAGCGTACCGCTTTAAACTTCCCGTCAAAAATGACGGCCACGATCGGTAGCAAAACCTCGAAGAAAAGCCCCGATTTCACGGAGCGAGAATCGGTAGCTATCATAAAAGTGGTGTCAGCAAGATACGGATACATTAACAGCAGCATACACACAGCCCAAGCAATCAAAAGAAGACGGACAGCGTGGGAGGGCGGTGACAAATGAAGTGCGCATGCAAGCTGATACTTGCTCGAGTGTGTGTGTGTGTGTGTGTGTGTGTGTGTGTGTGTGTGTGTGTGTGTGTGTGTGTGTGTGTGTGTGTGTGACCGTTTATTAAGTTCATCAGCAAGAGGCAAACGAGCAGAAGATCAAGTTTGACAATATGGCAGGATTTCCAAGTGAGAGCCATTGAAATTCAGTAAGGAAGGGATGGAACAATAATCTGTCTTGATGAGGATAAATATACACACACAATGACACACACACACACACACACACACACACACACACACACACACACACACACACACACACACACACACACACACACACTTCAGCCTCAGCGTACCGCTTCAAACTTCCCGTCAAAAATGTCAGTCACGATCGGTAGCAAAACCTCGAAGAAAAGCCCCGATTTCACGGAGCGGGAATCGGATAGCTATCATAAAAGCGGTGTCAGCAAGATACGGATACATTAAAAGCAGCATACACACAGCCCAAGCAAACAAAAGAAGACGGACAGCGTGGGAGGAGGTGACAAATGAAGTGCGAGCTGAGTGAGGCTGGCTCGAGTGTGTGTGTGTGTGTGTGTGGTGTGTGAGGTGTGTGGTGACACCGTTTATTAAGTTCATCAGCAAGAGGCAAACGAGCAGAAGATCAAGTTTTACAATATGGCAGGATTTCCAAGTGAGAACCATTGAAATTCAGTAAGGAAGGGGTGGAACAATAATCTGTCTTGATGAGGATAAATATACACACACAGTGATACTGACACACACACGCACACACACACACACTCGATCAGCCTCAACTCACTTTCCCCACCAAACTCGTGAAACCCTGGCGATCGTCACACATTTTCTCAGTTACCAAAAATAAAGCAATTTAATCTGAGCAGTGTTTTCATAACACAGATGCAATTTTAATGTATCGTTTTCATAGCATCAGACAACACTAGCATTGTACCCAATGTCAACAGCAGCAGGCAGGTTCGAGGACAACACTGTTTACTGGTGTCGCAGCGGTCCGCGCTTCAGCTATAAATAGCAGTGCGCGAAGCTCGGCGACCTGCATTTCCAACTGTAAAATGTAAGCGTTTTCACGACCTATTGATGCAATCAACATACAGCTTTCATAATTTAATGCTGTTCATGGCTTATACTTTCTTTGGATGGGTTTCCAGTGTCCCAAAATACAGCTTATTATTTGCGAACCGTGAACAGGTCGGCCATTTAATTTCGCGCTGGTCTTGGACTTTGGTGTGTAGTCCAACAAATCCTTGGACCACCGTAGTCCGCAGTTCAGTCTGCCGACTGAACAAAGTCCACGTTCATGAATTGTAGACTACGACAGTCCAAGTTCATGAATTGTAGACAACGACAGTGGTCCGAGACTAGTCTTAGACCACGCTGAAAGTCCAAGTTCATGAATTACACCCATGGTGTTGGAGTCGTGGTGGTGGCCCCGAATCCTCCTGAAAACTTGGTCGAAGTCAGAGGGTCGATCAGCAGATGTACTACTCGTATGTGGGAGAGGAGGTGCCAGAGACCAGGTTGTTATGAATCGAATGTGCCGAATGGTGTGTGCTCACGTGATTTTGTTTGATTGAGATTACTTTTAGCATGAGTTGGTGACGAGTGGCTGAGGAGCGTTCAAGTGTGAGCGGAGGATCCGATTGATTGTATATTTGTCGAGAGAAAGCGGTGTGTGACACTCGAGCGAGTGAACCCCAGGGCGATGGTCGGCGGGGGCCGCTTGGGCACTTGTAGAGCGATTGTCGGCGGGGGCCGCTTGGGCACTTGTAGAGCGATTGTCGGCGGGGGCCGCTTGGGCACTTGTAAAGCGATTGTCGGCGGGGGCCGCTTGGGCACTTGTAGAGCGACTGTCGGCGGGGGCCGCTTGTACACTTGTAGAGCGATTGTCGTCGGGGGCCGCTTGTACACTTGTAGAGCGATTGTCGGCGGGGGCCGCTTGGGCACTTGTAGAGCGATTGTCGGCGGGGGCCGCTTGGGCACTTGTAGAGCGATTGTCGGCGGGGGCCGCTTGGGCACTTGTAGAGCGATTGTCGGCGGGGGCCGCTTGTACACTTGTAGAGCGATTGTCGGCGGGGGCCGCTTGTACACTTGTAGAGCGATTGTCGGCGGGGGCCGCTTGTACACTTGTAGAGCGATTGTCGGCGGGGGCCGCTTGTACACTTGTAGAGCGATTGTCGGCAGGGGCCGCTTGGGCACTTGTAGAGCGATTGTCGGCGGGGGCCGCTTGTACACTTGTAGAGCGATTGTCGGCGGGGGCCGCTTGTACACTTGTAGAGCGATTGTCGGCGGGGGCCGCTTGTACACTTGTAGAGCGATTGTCGGCAAGGGCCGCTTGGGCACTTGTAGAGCGATTGTCGGTGGGGGCCGCTTGGGCACTTGTAGAGCGATTGTCGGCGGGGGGCCGCTTGGGCACTTGTAGAGCGATTGTCCGCGGGGGCCGCGGCGTTAGTGCCTCGTGCCTTGGTGTTGGCGAGACTGTTGAGTGTGTAGCGGCTGGGGTGGTGTTAATACACTTCATTTATACATATAATAATAATAATAATAATAATAATAATAATAATAATAATAATAATAATAATAATAATAATAATAATAATAATAATAATAATAATAATAATAATAATAATAATAATAATAATAATAATGTGTGGATTTATATAGCGCCTTACCATGAGTTAAGATATACTCAAGGCGCATTATACATATATGCTGGTGTTTGTGTCCTTTTCTTTTGTTTTCATTGTGCGTGCTAGGTTGACCCTAGGCCCAGTTAGCACGATCCGTAACACCATCGCAATCATCTAGATTGATATCGCTGACATTTAGTGCAGAACACACCCCGGCCACTTCTTCTCCATTTGTACTTTTCATCTGGTGAGCCTCTTTAAACTCGTTTATCTTGTATATATATGTGTGTGTGTGGGAGGGGGGCAGCTTCAATCTCCCCACGGGGCACAGCTTCAATCTCCCCACGGGGCAGCTTCAATCTCCCCACGGGGCAGCTTCAATCTCCCCACGGGGGACCTCTTTGCTTGCTGAAGGTGGTGAGAAGTCGGGATGATGGACAGGGATGGAAGGTGGCGTTGTTACAGCGGAGGCTCTTGAATGGTGGTGACTAGCAATGCGGCAGGCTGCGTCTCAGAGCAAAACGGTGCACTTGGCAGGTCAAAGGTCACAAAAGAGGAGGCTATGGTCTGTCTCTGCAGTGACTCGTGAGTTTCGCTCAGACGCAGTATCAGATACAATGGATGTTGCAACAACATTTTCATTTGAATTTTCGCAGAATAAAGTGACGACCGCCCTCTCCTCACCCTTTACTCTGTAGTGCTCGGTTCGTTGTTGGTCGCGTCGCCGCTGTGCCGGAGTCTTCCGCTTCCAAAATCCCCTCTGGGATTGGCACGCAGGTAATGGCCGGCCGTCGTCCTCTCGAAAGCGCAACACAACTACGGAGGTCCCACGCTGGCCTGTTACTTTCCGAGAGGAAGGTTCACTCGTCGCCAGCAAGGGTGTCAACAGCGTTTCCAGAGTAACTGGTAGTCCAGCGACAGGCATTGTGGTGGTGGCTGTGTTAAACTAGCGTGAGCAGGGCAGAGCTGCAGCAAACACGTCCTATCGACTGAGCGTGAGCCGCCAAGTGAGAGGGGAGAGAGAGAGAGAGAGAGAGAGAGAGAGAGAGAGAGAGAGAGAGAGAGAGAGAGAGAGAGAGAGAACACGAACGAACAAACAAGTTTATTGATAAGGCCACCGGCCCTTTTTAAGTGTTACAATAAACCATATGTTTTGACTTAACATGCAAGGGCAAATGCACATAGATATAACCAAACAGTAGTCGAGAAAAAAAACACCTAGTCCTGAGGCCAAGCAGCTCTATCAGCCCTAGAAAAAGGAAGTGTCGGCTACAAGTTCATACCAAAAAGTTTTGACATATTTTGAAAGAAGACACCTAGTACATGACATTTTGAGATACTCTAACTTTGGGTAGAATCCAAATAATGAGATTTTTCTGTTTTTGAAAGTCGTTTTTCACGCAAACAGGTAAAAAGTTTTATAAAAAATAATTGTGTTTTAACTTGTTATTTTCCCCGACTAAAGTAAGTAGGCATGTTCAAATATTACAATAATTTATGTATTGGAGTATGTTAGTGATTTTAGGTTTAGTAAGCAATTAATTAAGAATAAAAAACTTGTTTGACTCAAATCATTCGAGTTGCCTCCCTTGATGATAGTCAACATACGTAGCAATGTGCACAGACCTATTCCTTCTGCACATCTCTTGGTTGCACAATCTCCACACAAACACAATGCTGTTGAAATCATTCCCAGACTGAATCAATGGAATCAATGTCTCCTTCAAAATACATATCAGTGTCAGAACCACTACTGTCAGTGTCACTTGTGTGGTCCATGTCTTCCTCCACCAACGCCGACTGTTTGTTCACACACCCAACACATGCACACAGTTGTGTGCATTGCAGAGTGTTGCGGTGGCTGCTAATAAAATATAGTTTTCTGTATAGATTATCCATTTCTCTATTTGTTTGTCAAATTTTAGGTTAAACTAATGTTAATATCATGGTTAATTTTGTTTCCAAAAAGATCGTTACTAGCATCCACTTTGGTAAGACGCCATTCTAAGATTATCGCCGAAAATCTGGTTAAAAAATAAAATAAAATATTTGCACACTCATTATCGCACTAAAAATTATGCGTATTTGCCACTTTGTTCATTTTTCTACGTTAAATCTGTATTCTGGGGATTGTTTGAGCCTAAGATCATGTTCATTTGTTTTGATCATATACCTCCTACCTACTGACTTTCTTTGGACATTATTTATTTTCCCTAGACTGCCCCTTTAACTTGGTTTCGTGCAACAAGCAACACAATTTTCCTCCCATGATTATGGTGTAAATAGACCTCAAATGATCAATCAGGCAATCAATCAACTAGTTTTCACTAAAATGTAACGAAAGTATAACGTTCACCTTGCTTGTACGTGTTTTTCTGGAGCTCAAGTCCCTGTCGATTTGCTTTTTTAAGATTTAGTCTTTCTGCACACAATACAGACAGGAGGCAGGGTATGCTCGCTTCTGGTAGTCGATTCTCGGCTGTTCTGTCCTTGTGGTCTCATTTTTTTTCCTCGGTGAAACAGCTCCCGCAGATTTACCCTTCTCAAAGCGACACTGCGCCTGTTCGATCCTTCGTTTGTTTGTGAAACGATTGTACCATTACATGATTACAGGTGAAAGCAACGTGTTTCACTTTCAGGCTTTGATTGTAAAGCAAGAAGTTTCTCAGCTATCACACGTTCTTCGCCGTATAAAGTACTCCACTGCTTGCTTGACCATATGGTAGTATTCCACTTAATCTCTGTGAAACTCGCTAAATCTAGAGACGTAATGTCTTCGCAGCAGTGCATACGCGTATGCAAGAGACGCAAGTCTGAATCTGATAGACGTTTTTCATTGAGGTTTTTTTTCTCCAACTTCTTTTAATTATCATACGTTATTTAGATTCATTTGAAAGTTAGAGTGTACAAAATATCAACAAAGAATATTCCCTTAACCCATGAGAACAAATATTTATTTGGTATGAACAACTATCCGACGCTTTTGAACGATAGAGCTGCTTGGCCTCAGGACTAACCTGTCGTGCTCTGTAGACCAGTGCTTCCTGTCTCCGCCTGAAGGCTCTGTATAGATATGTACTTATCGCTCTTATGATGTTCATTTGGTTAGATGCCAACAAATATTTCACCGGATTTTGACAATGATATAGGTCTAGATGTGGAAATATATAGCGTTCTCTTAAGTCGTACAAGGTGGGGCAACAGAGAAGGAAATGCTCCTTCGTCTCATACTTTTCTCTGCATAGAGGACATAATTTGTCTATCTCTTCTGTCATATATCTTTGATTATGGATGTACAATTCAGTGATGCCCATGCGAAGACGTACGTAAATATTTCTGAACACTCTTTTGTCTATGTCGTAGAGATAATGTTCAGTCATACACGAGTCTTTAAATTGTCTGTAGAAAGAATATATCTGGCTACTAAGTACTCTTTCTTTTCAGAGTTCGAAAAATCTGCTCGTCAGCCTGTCTCTCAGATTTCTCAACAATGCAGTCTCATCATTAACTCTTTGTTTTCTAATAATACATTTTCAAGCTCACAGTCTTTCAAGATTTCTTTCACCTTGGATGTCCAGAGTCTACAGTTTTCAGACGTATGTAACATCATTCTGTATACCTTCTTCGGGAGTCTGCTTTCATCCATTCTCAGAACTTTTAACCGGTACGTGATACTTCTGATCTGAGCATTCATATTGAGGGAGAACTGTCCCGTGTCTCCATAAACCATGTCATTTGGGGTGTGGGATGACACATTCAAGAAACTCTTGAGTGCGCGCAGATGTACACCCTCTACAGTTTGGCAGTCGTCCATTCCCCACACATCAGATCCATATAAAAGTATTGTTTGGATATGTGCATTAAAAAGTTTAAAGAACACACTGGACGTTACATTGGATATCTTTCTCAGTGATTTGATCAACAGCATGAGGGCTGCTTTCGCTCTGTATGCTATGTCAGTCTGGGTTACATTTGAGCACCATTTTGCAGATAGGACATTACCCAGATATTTGTATTCGCTGGCTGTTTGTAACTGCTCGTTACCAAGAAATCATTTTGCGTGCTTGGCAAGGTGTTCCCCTAATACTACTACTCAAGTCTTTTCAGTATTGACAATAAACCCAAGTGGATCAGCTGCCCTCTTTAGAAAGTTAAGCTGATTTTGGAGACCTATTACCGAGAGAGAGAGAGAGAGAGAGAGAGAGAGAGAGAGAGAAGAGAGAGAGATAGAGGAGGGGGGGAGAGATAGAGAGGGGGAGAGATGAGAAGAGAGAGAGGGAGGGGAGGAGAGAAAGATACAGAAAGAGAAAGAGAGAGAAAGAGAGAGAGAAAGAAAAAAGAGAAAGAGAGAAAGAGAGTTTTCATTCCTTATGTTGTAACTGTATGGTTTTCTCATTCTCCCTTTGACCACATCGAGAGTTTGACAGCTGTCACGTGGTCACGTCAAATAAACGCCTGGAAAAAACCCACGTGGACGTAACAGGAGAACAGGCGTACAGTTGCTGCTTTTGTGCGTACTTCTCCCTTCTGACGTCACTGCGTTTACTTCTGCACACGGGGAAAGGAGAATGACAGAGGGAACAATGCGAAATGCTTCCATACTTTCTCGGCGTGTAGAATTGCTTGGAAATTGTCCCTTGACATCATTCTACCATTGCCCATGATTTCGGATTTCATTCCTCTGCCTTGTCTCACGCCTCATCTTATCTCCCCTTTTCCCCCCACCCTCCCACCCACATCACCCCCTTTTCCCCCACCCTCCCACCCACATCAACCCCTTTTCCGTTCTTGCACTCTCAGTGTCGGTGCCTTTTTTCCAAGCTACGTTTCTGATTGGTTGTCAAAGCTCAGATCCTTGGATTGCTGGGCCAGTTTTGGGAGGAGGAAGAGCCTAAATTTGTGAAAAGAATGGAAAGCCAGACATGCATCACGCAGACATACCGATCGCCCGGGGCATTAGGAAAATGAAATTCGGGGCCGATGCTTTGCGCCGCGCTGCTGACACGTCACGGGCAGGCTTAGCCCCGCGGTGAGTGGAAGGCGGTGACGATGACAAAGCGCGTGAAAAGAGGAAGCTTTGGGTCTTCTCGCCACGAATCCCGCCTTTGTCTCTCCAACTCCCTGAGGGACGCACCTTTGCAAAGGGAGATCATCTTACCATGATGTTGTCCGAGAAAGTAGTGGTCTCCCTTTGGAAACGCCAGGCTTCAGCAGGCTTGGCATGACGTGTGTCGTGTGATGGCCTTTGCCCTGATATAATCCTTTTCTTCACACTGAACCAAAGTCCTTTGCCCTGAACTAGAATCCTTTTTTTGCACTACACCGGTGTCCTTTGTACTACACCAACGTCCTTTGTACTACACCAACGTCCTTTGTACTACACCAACGTCCTTTGTACTACACCAACGTCCTCTGTACTAAACCAACGTCCTCTGTACTGCACCAACGTCCTTTGTACTACATCAACGTCCTCTGTACTACACCAACGTCCTCTGTACTACACTTACATCCTCTGTACTACACTTACATCCTTTGTACTACACCGACGTCCTTTGTACTACATCAACGTCCTTTGTACTACACCAACGTCCTTTATACTATACCAACGTCCTTTGTACTGCACCAACGTCCTCTGTACTGCACCAACGTCCTTTGCACTACACCAACGTCCTTTGTACTATACCAACGTTCTTTGTACTACACCAACGTCCTCTGTACTGCACCAACGTCCTTTGCACTACATCAACGTCCTTTGTACTACACCAACGTCCTCTGTACTACACCAGCGTTCTCTGTACTGCACCAACGTCCTTTGTACTACATCAACGTCCTCTGTACTACACCAACGTCCTCTGCACTACATCAACGTCCTTTGTACTACATCAACGTCCTTTGTACTACACCAACGTCCTCTGTACTACACCAACGTCCTTTGTACTACATCAACGTCCTTTGTACTACACCAACGTTCTTTGTACTACACCAACGTCCTCTGCACTACATCAACGTCCTTTGTACTACATCAACGTCCTTTGTACTACACCAACGTCCTTTGTACTACACCAACGTCCTCTGCACTACATCAACGTCCTCTGCACTACACCAACGTCCTCTGCACTACACCAACGTCCTCTGCACTACATCAACGTCCTCTGCACTACATCAACGTCCTTTGTACTACATCAACGTCCTTTGTACTACACCAACGTCCTCTGCACTACACCAACGTCCTTTGTACTACATCAACGTCCTTTGTACTACACTTACGTCGTTTGCACTACATCAACGTCCTTTGTACTACATCAACGTCCTTTGTACTATACTTACGTCCTTTGTACTCCACCAACGTCCTTCGTACTACATCAACGTCCTTTGTACTGCACCAACGTCCTTTGTACTGCACCAACGTCCTTTGTACTACACTTACGTCCTTTGTACTCCACCAACGTCCTTCGTACTACATCAACGTCCTTTGTACTCCACCAACGTCCTTTGTACTGCACCAACGTCCTTTGTACTACACTTACATCCTTTGTACTACACCAACGTCCTTTGTACTACATTTAAATCCTTTGTACTACACTTACGTTCTTTGTACTACACCAACGTCCTTTGTACTATACTTACGTTCTTTGTACTACACCAACGTCCTTTGTACTACATTTAAATCCTTTGTACTACACTTACGTTCTTTGTACTACACCAACGTCCTTTGTACTACATTTAAATCCTTTGTACTACACTTACGTCCTTTGTACTACACCAACGTCCTTTGTACTACACCAACGTCCTTTGTACTACACCAACGTCCTTTGTACTACACCAACGTCCTTTGTACTACATTTAAATCCTTTGTACTACACTTACGTTCTTTGTACTACACCAACGTCCTTTGTACTATACTTACGTTCTTTGTACTACACCAACGTTCTTTGTACTACACCAACGTCCTTTGTACTACACCAATGTCCTTTGTACTACACCAACGTCCTCTGCACTACACCAACGTTCTTTGTACTACAGCAACGTCCTTTGTACTACACCAACGTCCTTTGTACTCCACCAACGTCCTTTGTACTACACAACGTCCTTTGTACTACACCAACGTCCTTTGTACTACACCAATGTCCTTTGTACTACACCAACGTCCTCTGCACTACACCGACGTCCTTTGTACTACACCAACGTCCTTTGTACTACATCAACGTCCTTTGTACTACACCAACGTCCTTTGTACTACACCAACGTCCTTTGTACTACACCAACGTCCTTTGTACTACACCAACGTCCTTTGTACTACACCAACGTCCTTTGTACTACATTTAAATCCTTTGTACTACACCAACGTCCTTTGTACTACACCAACGTCCTTTGTACTCCACCAACGTCCTTTGTACTACACCGACGTCCTTTGTACTACACCAACGTCCTTTGTACTCCACCAACGTCCTTTGTACTACACCAACGTCATTTGTACTACACCAACGTCCTTTGTACTCCACCAACTTCCTTTGTACTACACCAACGTCCTTTGTACTACACCAACGTCCTTTGTACTACACCAACGTCCTTTGTACTACACCAACGTCCTTTGTACTACACCAACGTCCTTTGTACTACACCAACGTCCTTTGTACTACACCAACGTCCTTTGTACTACATCAACTTCCTTTGTACTACACCAACGTCCTTTGTACTCCACCAACTTCCTTTGTACTACACCAACGTCCTTTGTACTACACCAACGTCCTTTGTACTACACCAACGTCCTTTGTACTACACCAACGTCCTTTGTACTACACCAACGTCCTTTGTACTACACCAACGTCCTTTGTACTACACCAACGTCCTTTGTACTACACCAATGTCCTGTGTACTACACTTACATCCTTTGTACTACAGTTACGTTCTGTGTACTACACTTACGTCCTTTGTACTACACCAACGTCCTTTGTACTACATCAACGTCCTTTGTACTACATCAATGTCCTTTTTACTACACCAACGTCCTCTGTACTACACCAACGTCCTTTGTACTACATCAACTTCCTTTGTACTACATCAATGTCCTTTTTACTACACCAACGTCCTTTGTACTACACCAATGTCCTTTGTACTACACCAACGTCCTCTGTACTACACCAACGTACTTTGTACTACACCAACGTCCTTTGTACTACACCAAAATCCTCTGTACTACACCAACGTACTTTGTACTACACCAACGTACTTTGTACTACACCAACGTCCTTTGTACTACACCAACGTCCTTTGTACTACATCAATGTCCTCTGTACTACACCAACGTCCTTTTTACTACACCAACGTCCTTTGTACTACATCAACGTTCTTTGTACTACATCAATGTCCTTTGTACTACACCAACGTCCTTTGTACTACACCAAAGTCCTTTGTACTACATCAATGTCCTCTGTACTACACCAACGTCCTTTGTACTACACCAATGTCCTGTGTACTACACTTACATCCTTTGTACTACACCAACGTCCTTTGTACTACATCAATGTCCTCTGTACTACACCAAAGTCCTTTGTACTACATCAATGTCCTCTGTACTACATCAATGTCCTCTGTACTACATCAACGTCCTTTGTACTACATCAACGTCCTTTGTACTACATCAATGTCCTTTGTACTACACCAACGTCCTTTGTACTACACCAAAGTCCTCTGTAAAAACATTCTAAATCGACTTCGAGGGACAGAGAGAAGGTAGGGATTTCCCCTACGGAACGGTCCATCTAATACTGGACGTTATATTTTACGCAGTTTTTGAATTGAAACCAGAAGAAGACATTGTGGTTTCCTTGGCTGAAGTTCGCGCTCTCAGAGTGCTTTCTGATGTTTGTTCCAACTTCTCTCCTCATACACTCTGCGCTTAGTGTTAGAAGTTATATGAACTGGTGAAGTCCAGAGTTTATGGAATCAGCTAGTGCTGATACAGCATGAGACAGCCATCTAGCGAAATCATCGGCGAGCACCTGTTATCGACATTGCTCTACTTTATTCGAACCCCATGTTAGTTTAAAGTAGGATCTGGTTGCTAGTTTATATTCAAGTATTTTCTTTATAGGGCCAAATGTCATATCAATAGGCATGTGGTTATCCACGCGGAGGCAACACGAAGATCAATTGTGTACAGTAGTCTTTGGGTGATTAACAAGCCCTACTCTATCATGCTGTCTCCATGAGAAGATACAAGATACGTGTAGTTACCCTCTCACTGGAGGTACAGCTGTTCAGAACTAGAATGTAATGGGCTTTGCAGATATTCCTGGGAATCCTCCCAAAACTGTTGACCGTATCGTCCTGTGATACCTTTGGTGCCATAAACCTGTAGCGCACATATTGATACGCCATCGCCTCCTGTTTAGCAGCATCAGAGTGCTCTTCATCACTGTGGATATTCCATTTCCCAATGTTGGCGTTCAATTCGTCACACATTGTGATAGTTGACAAAGCTGATAAAGGTATGGGCAGACTGGCGGACAGACTGACGGACGGACGGACGGACAAACGGACGGGCAGATGGACGGACGGACGGAGGGACACATACACAGACAAACACACAGAAAGGAAAGCACGCAGACGGACACAAAGAGAAACAAATGCACGTACGCACGCACGCACAGACGGACGGACATATAGAAAGCGAAACGCAAGGCAGGGACAACAGGAGACAGGTACGAGAACACCCGGGGGTGGAGATAGAGAGAAGAGGGGAGTTAGGAGAAAATACAGAAAAGAAAGGTGGGGATAGAGAGAAGAGAGGAGTCAAGAGAGAAATACCGGAAAGAAGGATGAGGATAGAGAGATAAGAGAGTTAGGAGACAATAACGGAAAGAAGGGTGAGGATAGAGAGGAGAGGGAGGGAGGAGACACTACTGGAAAGAAGGGTGGGGATAGAGAGAAGAGAAAGGGAGGAGACACTACCGGAAAGAAGAGTTGGGATAGAGAGCAGAGGGATTTAGGAGACAATGCCGGAAAGAATGGTGGGGATAGAGAGAAGAGGGAGTTTGGGGACAATACCGACAAGAAGGGTGCGATGACAGGTGGAGTTATACTGTGGATGGGCATAACTCCTCCTTGCCTGACTGTGGAAGTGAAGGGGGTAAGGTTCAAGGTGGGTGGGTGAAGGAGGTGGGAATAAAGATGCGTGGGTTGGAAAAAGGCGTGGGTCTGAACTTGAAGATGGGTAGGTGCGATAAGTTAATAGGGTTGGAGTTGAAGATGGTTGAGTGGGGAAATTGAATAAGGGCAGGGTTGAAGATGCGTGGTTGGAGAAGGGGGTGGGGTTGAAATGAACATGTGTGGGTGGGGAAGTGCTAGTTACATGATGTCGATAGGGATATTGGACTGGTTGCCTTCCCTTTCCCTCACGTATGTGTCTCCAGCCTCGGTCGCCTGTTGTCCCGGGCTGCCTTGGCCAGGCGTCTCTTCCCCCCTAGAGGCCAGGCGTCTCCCCCCCCCCTAGAGGCCAGGCGTCTCCCCCCCCCCCCCCCTAGAGGCCAGGCGTCTCTCCCCCCCCCCCCCCCTAGAGGCCGTGGCCAGGCGTCTCCCCCCTAGAGGCCGTGGCCAGGCGTCTCCCCCCCCCCCCCTAGAGGCCGTGGCCAGGCGTCTTCCCCCTAGAGGCCGTGGCCAGGAGTCTCCCCCCCCCCCCTAGAGGCCGTGACCAGGCGTCTTCCCCCCCCCCCCCCTAGAGGCCGTGGCCAGGAGCCTCCCCCCTCCCCCCCTAGAGGCCGTGGCCAGGCATTTCCCCTCAAAGAGGCACGGAGACCGTGGCAAGAAGAGTGGCCCTTGGTTTTGGTAGCAGACACGCTGTCTTGGCCCCGGCCTGCAGTACCGGGCGGCAGACCATTCTGCAGGGAGACCACGCCACCGAGGCAAGTCGTAAACGGCCTGATAAAGCATCCTGGGAAATTTGCCGCGCAGGAAACGGGCCCGAGATCATCTCGTCCCGCATCTCCGCTCGCGCCTCCCCGTGACTGTGGGGCGTCAGGAGTGAACTGGGAGCGGAGCAGGCAGACGTCATTGAGCCAGGCAGGAAAGCAGACCACGCCCGTCAACAGCGTCCTCCCTCTACAAGAGCTGCCCTCCCCTCTCGCCCTCAGTCGCCCTCGGTCCAGGTGTGGTGAAAGACGCTGCACCGCCCGCTCCTCATCCCGCACCCAGCCAGCCCCGCCGCCCAGTGGCCACTATCCAGACCTTCTGACCAGCGCCGGAGTCGTCATGGCAACCAAGCACCTTGCTCTCCTCCTCCTCCTCGCCCTGACCAGCGCCTCCGTCCTGTCCGGGGTCCAGGGAAACATGATGGATTCAGTCGTGAGTTTGCGTTTCCGTTTTTGGGCTCGCTTTCGCTGTCCATGTGTTTTCTGTTCCTGTGGTAGGTTTTATGTCTATCTATGACGTCGTTTCTTTGAAATTTGCTGTAGCGTCCTACAGGGGAAAAACACAACTCCACAGAATCAAAAGTGTTGTCTTCGGTAGTCGTCAATGCGAGCAAATCGGGGTCGGTTCAGTGTGAGTCAGGCGCGCTTAAATCATTGTATAGTATGTATGTTCCATTCAGTGTGTGTCCTGTACGCTCCATGCAGTGTGTGACCTGTACGTTCCATTCAGTGTGTGTCCTGTACGCTCCATACAGTGTGTGTCCTGTACGCTCCATGCAGTGTTTGTCCTGAACGCTCCATGCAGTGTGTGGCCTGTACGCTCCATGCAGCGTGTGGCCTGTACGCTCCATGCAGTGTGTGTCCTGTACGCTCCATACAGTGTGTGTCCTGTACGCTCCATGCAGTGTGTGTCCTGTACGCTCCATTCAGTGTTTGTTCTGTACGCCCCATTCAGTGTGTGTCCTGTACGCTCCATTCAGTGTGTGTCCTGTACGCTCCATTCAATGTGTGTCCTGTACGCTCCATTCATTGTGTGTCCTGTACGCTCCATTCACTGTTTGTCCCGTACGCTCCATTCACTGTGTGTCCTGTACGCTCAATTCAATGTTTGTCCTGTACACTCCTTTGATTATGTGTTCCGTACATTCCATTGATTATGTGTTCTGTACACTCCTTTTAATTATGTGTTCCGTACACTCCATTGATTATGTGTGCTCTACACACTCCATTGATTACGTGTTCCGTACACTTCAATAAGTGTACGTCCTTTGATTTTCATTCTCTGTGCGTCCAGTACACTCCTTGCAGTGTGTGTCGTGTACGCTCCGATTACTGTGTGTCCGGTGCGCTCCTTTTATTGTGTGTCGTGTACGCTCAATTTATTGTGTATTATGTACGTTACGTTCAGTGTATGTCCTTTACGCTCCATTCACTGTGTGTCCTTTACGCTCCATTCATTGTGTGTCGTTTACGCTCCATTCAGTGTGTGTCCTATACGCTCCATTCAGTGTGTGTCCTGTACGCTCCATTCACTGTGTGTCCTATACGCTCCATTCACTGTGTGTACTGTAAGCACCATGCAGTGTGTGTCCTGTACGCTCCATTCAGTGTGTGTCCTGTACGTTCCATTCACTGTGTCCTGTACGCTCCATTCACTGTGTGTCCTGTACGCTCCATTCAATGTGTGTCCTGTACGCTCCATTCAGTGTGTGTCCTGTACGCTCCATTCAGTGTGTGTCCTGTACGCTCCATTCACAGTGTATCCTGTACGCTCCATTCAGTGTGTGTCCTTTACGCTCCATTCACTGTGTGTCCTGTACGCTCCATTCACTGTGTGTCCTGTACGCTCCATTCAGTGTGTGTCCTGTACGCTCCATTCACAGTGTATCCTGTACGCTCCATTCACTGTGTGTCCTGTACGCTCCATGCAGTGTGTGTCCTGTACGCTCCATTCAGTGTGTGTCCTGTACGCTCCATGCAGTGTGTGTCCTGTACGCTCCATTCAATGTGTGTCCTGTACGCTCCATGCAGTGTGTGTACTGTATGCTCCATTCAATGTGTGTACTGTACGCTCCATTCACTGTGTGTCCTGTACGCTCCATGCAGTGTGTGTCCTGTACGCTCCATTGAGTGTGTGTCGTGTACGCTCCATGCAATGTGTGTCCTGTACGCTCCATTCATTGTATGTCCTGTACGCTCCATTCACTGTGTGTCCTGTACGCTCCATACAGTGTGTGTCCTGTACGCTCCATTCACTGTGTGTCCTGTACGCTCCATTCAGTGTGTGTCCTGTACGCTCCATTCAATGTTTGTCCTGTACGCTCCATTCAGTGTGTGTCCTGTACGCTCCATTCAATGTTTGTCCTGTACGCTTCATTGACTGTGTGTCCTGTACGCTCCATTCAGTGTGTGTCCTGTACGCTGCATTCACTGTGTGTCCTATACGCTCCATTCACTGTGTGTCCTGTACGCTCCATTCAATGTTTGTCCTATACGCTCCATTCAGTGTGTGTCCTGTACGCTCCATTCAGTGTGTGTCCTCTACGTTCCATTCATTGTTTGTACTGTACGCTCCCTTGACTGTGTGTCCTGTACGCTCCACGCAGTATGTGTCCTTTACGCTCCATTTATTGTGTGTCCTGTACGCTCCATGCAGTGTGTGCCCTGTACGCTCCATTCATTGTTTGTACTGTACGCTCCCTTGACTGTGTGTCCTGTACGCTCCATTTATTGTTTGTACTGTACGCTCCCTTGACTGTGTGTCCTGTACGCTCCACGCAGTATGTGTCCTTTACGCTCCATTTATTGTGTGTAATGTACGCTCCAATGACTGTGTATCCTGTACGCTCTGTACAGTGTGTGTACTGTACGCTCCATTCATTGTGTGTACTGTACGCTCCATTTATTGTGTGTAATGTACGCTCCAATGACTGTGTATCACGTACGCTCTGTACAGTGTGTGTACTATACGCTCCATTTATTTTGTGTACTGTACGCTCCATGCAGTGTGTGTCCTTTACGCTCCATTCATTGTTTGTACTGAACGCTCCCTTCACTGTGTGTCCTGTACGCTCCATTCATTGTTTGTACTGTACGCTCCATTCATTGTGTTTACTGTACGCTCCATTAACTGTGTGTTCTGTACACTCCATGCAGTGTGTCCTGTACGTTCCATTCACTGTGTCCTGTACGCTCCATTCACTGTGTATCCTGTACGCTCAATGCAGTGTTTGTCATGTACGCTCCATGCAGTGTGTGTCCTGTACGTTCCATTCACTGTGTGAAGAGTACAGGCAGCAGTTCTGGAAGGGGAAGAGTACAGAATGCAGTTCTGGAAGGGGAAGAGTACAGGCAGCAGTTCTGGAAGGGGAAGAGTACAGGCAGCAGTTCTGGAAGGGGAAGAGTACAGACTGCAGTTCTGGAAGTAGAAGAGTACAGACTGCAGTTCTGGAAGGGAAAGAATTCAAGCAGCAGTTCTGGAAGAGTACACGCAGCAGTTCTGGAAGGGGAAAAATACAGGCAGCAGTTCTGGAAGAGGAAGAGTAAATACTGCAGTTCTGGAAGTAGAAGAGTTCAGGCAACAGTTCTGGAAAAGTACAGGCAGCGGTTCTGGAAGGGGAAGAGTACAGAATGCAGTTCTGGAAGGGGAAGAGTACAGGCAGCAGTTCTGGAAGGGGAAGAGTACAGGCAGCAGTTCAGGAAGTAGAAGAGTACAGGCAGCAGTTATGGAAGTAGAAAAGTACTGGCAGCAGTTCTGGAAGGGGACGAGTACAGACAGCAAATCTGGAAGGGAAAGAGTACAGATAGTAGTTCTGGAAGGGGAAGAATACAGGCAGCAGTTCTGGAAGAGGAAGAGTACAGGCAGCAGTTCTGGAAGGGGAAGAGTACAGGCAGCAGTTCTGGAAGGGGAAGACTACAGGCAGCAGTTCTGGAAGAGGAAGAGTACAGGCAGCAGTTCTGGAAGGGGAAGAATACAGGCAGCAGTTCTGGAAGGGGAAGAATACAGGCAGCAGTTCTGGCAGGGGAATAGTATAGGCAGCAGTTCTGAAAGAGGAATAGTACAGGCAGCAGTTCTGGAAGGGGAATAGTACAGGCAGCAGTTCTGGAAGGGGAAGAATACAGACTGCAGTTCTACAAGTAGAAGAGTACAGGCAGCAATTCTGGAAGGGGAAGACTACAGGCAGCAATTCTGGAAGGGGAAGAGTACAGACAGCAGTTCTGGAAGTAGAAGAGTACAGGCAGCAGTTCTGGAAGTAGAAGAGTACTGGCAGCAGTTCTTGAAGGGGAAGAGTACAGGCAGCAGTTCTGGAAGGGGAAGAATACAGGCCGCAGTTCTGGAAGGGGAAGATTACAGGCAGCAGCTCTGGAAGGGGAAGAATACAGGCAGCAGTTCTGGAAGTTGAAGAGTACAGGAAGCAGTTCTGGAAGTAGAAGTACAGACAGCAGTTCTGGAAGTAGATAAGTACAGACAGCAGTTCGGGAAGGGGCAGAGTACAGGCAGCAGCTCTGGAAGGGGAAGAATACAGGCAGCAGTTCTGGAAGGGGAAGAATACAGGCAGCAGTTCTAAAAGGGGAAGAATACAGGCAGCAAATCTGGAAGTAGAAGAGTACAGGCAGCAGTTCTGGAGGGGGAACAGTAGAGACAGCAGTTCTGGAAGTAGAAAAGTACAGGCAGCAGTTCTGGAAGGGGAAAAGTAGAGACTTCAGTTCTGGACGGGAAAGAGTACATGCAGCAGTTCTGGAAGGGGAAGAGTACAGGCAGCAGTTCTGGAAGGGGAAGAGTACAGGCAGCAGTTCTGGAGGGGGAAGAGTACAGGCAGCAGTTCTGGAAGGGGAAGAGTTTAGACTGCAGTTCTGGTAGTAGAAAAGTACAGGCAGCAGTTCTGGAAGGTAAAGAGTACAGGCAGCAGTTCTGGAAGTAGAAGAGTACACGCAGCAGTTCTGGAAGGGGAAGAGTACAGGCAGCAGTTCTGGAAGAGGAAGAGTACAGGCAGCAGTTCTGGAAGTAGAATAGTACATGCAGCAGTTCTGGAAGGGGAAGAGTACAGGCAGCAGTTCTGGAGGGGGAAGAGTACAGGCTGCAGTTCTGGAAGAGGAAGAGTTTAGACTGCAGTTCTGGAAGTAGAAGAGCAGAGGCAGCAGTTCTGGAAGGGGAAGAGTACAGGCAGCAGTTCTGGAAGTAGAAGAGTACAGGCAGCAGTTCTGGAAGGGGAAGCGTACAGGCAGCCGTTCTGGAAGGGGAAGAACACAGGCAGCAGTGCTGGAAGTAGAAGAGTACAGGCAGCAGTTCTGGAAGTAGAAGAGTACAGGCAGCAGTTCTGGAAGGGGAAGAGTACAGGCAGCCTATCTGGAAGAGGAAGAGTGCAGTCAGCAGTTCAGGAAGGGGAAGAATTTAGACTGCAGTTCTGGAAGTAGAAGAGTACAGGCAGCAGTTCTGGAAGGGAAAGAGTACAGGCAGCCTATCTGGAAGAGGAAGAGTGCAGTCAGCAGTTCAGGAAGGGGAAGAATTTAGACTGCAGTTCTGGAAGTAGAAGAGTACAGGCAGCAGTTCTGGAAGGGGAAGAGTACAGGCACCTGTTCTGGAAGGAGAAGAGTACAGGCACTAGTTCTGGAAAGAGAAGAGTACAGACTGCAGTTCTGGAAGGGGAAGAATACAGCCAGCAGTTCTGGAAGGAGAAGAGTACAGACAGCAGTTCTGGAAGGGGAAGAGTACCCTCAGCAGTTCAAGAAGGGGAAGAGTACAGGTAGCAGTTCTGGAAGTAGAAGAGTACAGGCAGCAGTTCTGGAAGGGGAAGAATATAGGCAGCAGTTCTGGAAGTAGAAGAGTACAGGCAGCAGTTCTCGAAGTTGAAGAGTACAGGCAGCAGTTCTGGAAGCGGAAGAATATAGGCAGCAGTTCTGGAAGTAGAAGAGTACAGGCAGCAGTTCTGGAAGGGGAAGAATATAGGCAGCAGTTCTGGAAGTAGAAGAGTACAGGCAGCAGTTCTCGAAGTTGAAGAGTACAGGCAGCAGTTCTGGAAGGGGAAGAATATAGGCAGCAGTTCTGGAAGTAGAAGAGTACAGGCAGCAGTTCTCGAAGTTGAAGAGTACAGGCAGCAGTTCTCGAAGTAGAAGAGTACAGGCAGCAGTTCTCGAAGAAAAAGAGTACAGGCAGCAGTTCTGGAAGTTGAAGAGTACAGGCAGCAGTTCTCGAAGTAGAAGAGTACAGGCATCAGTTCTCGAAGTTGAAGAGTACAGGCAGCAGTTCTGGAAGTTGAAGAGTACAGGCAGCAGTTCTCGAAGTAGAAGAGTACAGGCATCAGTTCTCGAAGTTGAAGAGTACAGGCAGCAGTTCTGGAAGTTGAAGAGTACAGGCAGCAGTTCTCGAAGTAGAAGAGTACAGGCAGCAGTTCTGGAAGAAAAAGAGTACAGGCAGCAGTTCTGGAAGGGGAAGAGTAGAGACTGCAGTTCTGGAAGAGGAACAGTACAGACTGCAGTTCTGGAAGGGGAAGAGTACAGGCAGCAGTTCCGCAAGGGAATGAGTACAGGCAGCAGTTCTGGAAGGGGAAGAATACAGGCAGCAGTTCTGCAAGTAGAAGAGTACAGGCAGCAGTTCTGGAAGTAGAAGAGTACAGGCAGCAGTTCTGGAAGTAGAAGAGTAGAGTCAGTAGTTCTTGCAGTAGAAGAGTACAGGCACCTGTTCTGGAAGGGGCAGAGTACAGGCAGCAGTTTTAGAATGGGAAGAGTACAGACTGCAGTTCTGGAAGGGGAAGAGTACAGGCAGCAGTTCTGGAAGTAGAAGAGTGCAGGCAGCAGTTCTGGAAGGGGAATAGTACAGACTACAGTTCTGGAAGGGGAAGAGTACAGGCAGCAGTTCTGGAAGGGGAAGAATACAGGCAGTGGTTCTGGAAGGGGAAGAGTACCGGCAGCAGTTCTGGAAGAGTACAGGCAGCAGTTCTGGAAGGGGAAGAATGCAGGCAGCAGTTCTGGAAGGGAAAAAGTACAAGCAGCAGTTCTGGAAGGGGAAGAGTACAGACAACACTTCTTAAAGTAGAAGAGTACAGACTAAAGTTCTGGAAGAGGAATAATACAGGCAGCAATTCTGGAAGAGGAAGAGTACAGGCAGCAGTCGTGGAAGTAGAAGAGTACAGGCAGCAGTTCTGGAAGGGAAAGAATACAGGCAGCAGTTCTGGAAGGGGAAGAATACAGGCAGCAGTTCTGGAAGGGGAAGAGTACAGGCAGCAGTTCTGGAAGTAGGAGAGTACAGGCAGCAGTTTTGGAAGTAGAAGAGTACAGGCAGCAGTTCTGGAAGTAGGAGAGTACAGGCAGCAGTTTTGGAAGTAGAAGAGTACAGGCAGCAGTTCTGGAAGTAGGAGAGTACAGGCAGCAGTTTTGGAAGTAGAAGAGTACAGGCAGCAGTTCTGGAAGTAGAAGAGTACAGGCAGCAGTTCTGGAAGGGGAAGAGTACAGGCAGCAGTTCTGGAAGTAGAAGAGTACAGGCAGCAGTTCTGGAAGGGGAAGAGTACAGACAGCAGTTCTGCAATTAAAAAAGTACAGGCAGAAGTTCTGCAAGTAGAAGAGTACAGGCAGAAGTTCTGCAAGTAGAAGAGTACAGGCAGCAGTTCTGGAAGTAGAAGAGTACAGGCAGAAGTTCTGCAAGTAGAAGAGTACAGGCAGAAGTTCTGCAAGTAGAAGAGTACAGTCAGCAGTTCTAGAAGAGGAAGAATACACGCAGCAGTTCTGGAAGGGAAAGAGTACAGGCAGCAGTTCTGGAAGTAGAAGAGTACAGGCAGCAGTTCTGGAAGGGGAAGAGTACAGGCAGCAGTTCTGGAAGTAGAAGAGTACAGGCAGCAGTTCTGGAAGGGGAAGAGTACAGACAGCAGTTCTGCAATTAAAAAAGTACAGGCAGAAGTTCTTGAAGGAGAAGAGTACAGGCAGAAGTTCTGGAAGTAGAAGAGTATAGGAAGCAGTTCTTGAAGGAGAAGAGTACAGGCAGCAGTTCTGGAAGTGGAAGAGTACAGACGGCAGTTCTGGAAGGGGAAGAATACAGGCAGCAGTTCTGGAAGGGGAAGAATACAGGCAGCAGTTCTGGAAGGGGAAGAATACAGGCAGCAGTTCTGGAAGGGGAAGAATACAGGCAGCGGTTCTGCAAGTAGAAGAGTACAGGAAGCAGTTCTGGAAGGGGAAGAGTACCGGCAGCAGTTCTGGAAGTAGAAGAGTACAGGCAGCAGTTCTTGATGGAGAAGAGTACAGGCAGCAGTTCTGGAAGTGGAAGAGTACAGACTGCAGTTCTGGAAGGGGAAGAGTACAGGCAGCAGTTCTGGAAGGGGAAGATTACAGGCAGCAGTTCTGGAAGAGTACAGGCAGCAGTTCTGGAAGTAGAAGAGTACAGGCAGCTGTTCTGGAAATGGAAGAGTAGAGGCAGCAGTTCTGGAAGGAGAAGAGTACAGGCAGCAGTTCTGGAAGTGGAAGAGTACAGGCAGCAGTTCTGGAAGGAGAAGAGTACAGGCAGCAGTTCTGGAAGGAGAAGAGTACAGGCAGCAGTTCTGGAAGGGAAAGAGTACAGGCAGCAGTTCTGGAAGGAGAGGAGTACAGGCAGCCGTTCTGGAAGGGGAAGAGCACAGGCAGCAGTTCTGGAAGAGTACAGGCGGCAGTTCTGGAAGTAGGAGAGTACAGGCAGCAGTTCTGGAAGAGGAAGTGTACAGGCAGCAGTTCTGGAAGTAGAAAAGCACAGGCAGCAGTTCTGGAAGGGGAAGAGTACAGACTGCAGTCCTGGAAGGGGAAGAATACAGGCAGCATTTCTGGAAGGGGAAGAATATAGGCAGCAGTACTGGAAGGGAAAGAGTACAGGCAGCAGTTCTGGAAGTAGAAGAGTACAGGCAGCAGTTCTGAGAGGGGAAGAATATAGGCAGCAGTTCTGGAAGTAGAAAAGTACAGGCAGCAGTTCTGGAAGTAGTAGAGTACAGGCAGCAGTTCTGGAAGAGGAAGAGTACAGGCAGCAGTTCTGGAATGAGAAGAGTACAGGCAGCAGGTCTGGAACGGGAAGAGTACAGGCAGCAGTTCTGGAAGGGGAAGAGTACAGACAGCAGTTCTGGAAGTAAAAGAGTAGAGGCAGCAATTCTGGAAGGGGAAGAATACAGGCAGCAGTTCTGGAAGGAGAAGAGTACAGGCAGCAGTTCTGGAAGGGGAAGAGTACAGACAGCAGTTCTGGAAGAGGAAGAGTACAGGCAGCAGTTCTGGAAGGGGAAGAGTACAGGCAGCACTTCTAGAAGGGAAAAAGTACAGACAGCAGTTCCGGAAGGGAAGAGTACAGACAGCCGTTCTCGAAGTAGAAGAGTACACGCAGCAGTTCTGGAAGGGAAGAGTACAGGC